>CCAG010023429.1:0-60751 GCA_001077435.1 Glossina morsitans morsitans
AGCGGAACTGAGATTGAAGACACCCTTTGAAGATTGCAGTTCTACTCCCCCGCATTGGCTGAGTCAATGTTCAAACTCGAATCAAAGGCGCTTAAGGCATTGATAAACGCAATCCCACAAGAATTATTTTTTTATTAAACTGGATTTCCTGGACAAAATAGGAAAGACTAAAAACGACTAAATTGTAAAAACATTAAATCCAAGATCATTGTCCTTACATAAAATAGGCAAAGCGCGGTAGAGAATTCATATACGATAGAAAATGTACTCAACAATACCTTAAATCTTAAAAGAATGATATCACGTTCACAAATTTATCACGTACGCAGTTATTGCTAAGCTTGGTAAGTATTATAGACTTATAGGTAATTTTTACGTAATAACAGTGATCATTGATCTTCTTACATGACACTGAGTTTTCCTCAATTCATATTCATAAAGTGCTCTTTAAGAGTTTTTGATAATTTCGTAAATCCTGTAAATAGGCACTAAACTTACGAAGAATTACTATAATTTCAATGAGTAACAAAACACACAAAGCAAAGCAAAAGAGCAAATTGTTGATGATATTCTCTTAAGCAACGCTGTTTTTATGTATTCTTATTTCGTTATATTTTCTTTAGTTTATTTAGTTCAGTAGAGGAAAATGGCTATGTTTTGTGGGCGTAAACTAATTGTTTTTGTGAAAAATTTTATAAAAAAAATAAATAAAATTACTATTTTATGCGGGAAATTTTAACAATTTCATTCATTCTAGCTTAAGCTACCTTTTTGTCTTATATTAGTATTATAATTGCCAGCAATGAACATAGTTTTACAAATTCTGAGAGAGAAAGTTTATATGCGATTTTTTGATTTTTACAAAGAAAAAGTGCACGCAATTTTTGGAAATTGTGAGAGAGAATGTTTAAATGCGATTTTTTGATTTTTACAAAGAAAAAGTGCACGCAATTTTTGGAAATTGTGAGAGAGAAAGTTTATATGCGATTTTTTGATTTTTACAAAGAAAAAGTACCCGCAATTTTTAGAAATTCTGAGAAAGAATACTTATATGCGATTTTTTGATTTTTACAAAGAAAATGTGCCGGCAATTTTTAGAAATTCTGAGAGAGAATGTTTATATGCGATTTTTTGATTTTTACAAAGAAAAAGTGCACGCAATTTTTAGAAACTCTGAGAGAGTTTTGCAGTTTAGATACGTTGAAAAATTAGAAGAGGAAAGAAACAACGGGAATATATTGAAGACAATATTAATAGAGAAAACGAGTAAGTAATAAAACAACTAAAGCCTATGGCTGCGCCGTTAAAGATCAAGATAATTTTCAAATCGTTTGCAAACTCATATTAATGATGTTCGAATACATATAAAAACGATATGAAGGACACAGGTGCTCAAATCGTATCTATCTTCGAAAAAAGTAGATAATTGTTCAGCTGCGCCTTAAGTACATCCAAATGCCTTAAATTCGTTAAAACGTTGCTTGGCACATCGAACCATAAGGTTTTTTTTTTAAATTTAGAGCACAACCAGTAAGACTAACAAATCCACCTTGTAGTGGCTTATTATTAGTTGTCCTTTTGCCGCACTTTTGAAGACAAAAGTGCCATAGAATCCTTACAGACTTAGCATTTCTATCTCTGCGTGTTTTTCGAACAAAATATGCTTTTTAAATCTCTAAAAAATGAGTAAAAGTAGTGTGAAGAAAATGATGGTTTCCTTAATAAAAACCAATAAAAAACCTACAGTGGGACACGGCCCACCATTAAACACCCTGCATCACTTCGCTTAATACAGTTATTCGTATAGCGGATTTTGAAAAGAAAGTGTTATATGGCAGGTGGCACAATAGCGGTCCGTTCTAGAAAAGGTGATCAGAACCATTTCCAATGGCGTTGGGTCCAAACACGTCAATGCACAATTTAGGCCCAAAAATATCTTAAAAATTGCGACCTGCAGATTGAACACTAAAATCCAAGACGGACAGATGAATACAGCTTAGATCGTTGCAGAGAGTGATTCTATATCGATTAGTATAATAAAAGATGAGTGGAGGGAAAATTTTAATGCCGTTTGATCACAATAATGTTTTGCTAAACTAAAATAATTAATAACACCACAGAGGACATTACGCTGTAAGGAAGCGTTTTGCTCCCATACCAATAGCAATTCTGTCCGCGTAATTGTCCGTCCATAGTCCGCAATATCCCTTACCCGTAACTCGTTGAATTCCAAAAGCAGTTGGTCAGTCTGTCCGATCGAGCGCTAAATTACATGTGAAAGTATAAGTTCGTCTCATCTCCTTAGCGTAAAGATGAAATAAAGTTGGGCAAAATATTTTCTCTTCACGATATTCGTATTTTCCTCTACACTAAAGTGACACGGTTTCTCTCTCGTGCAAACGTATGGTAATCTAGGTTTATTTATAAAAATAAAACAATAAAAAAAGAAGAAGAAAACCTATTGTATTACAACTATGTAACATACTTTGTTCGTATATTCCTTTCATTATTTTTCATTTCTCGAAACATATGTCGGTTTATAACAATACATTTGCGCTTGTAGTTACATATACCTATCAATCTTTTCGTAGGGAAACATGTTAAAATGCTCATTATAAATATGTGGTAAACTTTGAGAACATGCTTACTATTAAGTGGGCATCATATACACCTTCATGCAAAACTTTGCATATTGACGGAACTGTTAATATACAAGAATATGACTTCGCATATAGGAAGCATGAGAATGCTAACAGATATAAAGGTAGAGAATGCAAGATCATAAATAGGTATATGTTCATAGGTTTAATATATTGGAATGTGTGTCAGTTAAACCGAAAAATATATCATGTACCGTCCCTAGCATACTGACGCAACTGATAATAGACAAGTGAACTTTTAGGTACATGATTTTACCTAAGACACCAATAAGTGTAAACCACAAGACCGTTATATAGAAATTTTCATTTACTCAATAAAACAAAGGTTCTTTTATTTATGCCTAACATTGCTTAACAATGCGTAAGAATAGTTAGCTTCGACATGTTCGATGAAACAACAATATAAAGGGATAGAAGAATAACAGACTTGCAGAATTTATAGAAGAACGACATAACAGATATTTATTAAATGTGACTTTATCAAGACCTTTAGTCTCTTCGGGAATTACAATGAAACCTCATCAATCATTTCATTCTGGAAATCCGAAAGCTTTCTATATTTACTTTTTTTTAAATCCACTGCTTGCTTTGCTTCCGGTACGATATATATCGATAGAAGTTGCTAGTGAGGAGAGGAAGCTGTAATTATTTTCAATTGTTCTTCAAGGCAGCAAGAAATGCTTCCTTTAATATTGCTTCTGCAAATTGATCCAATAAAAGCTTACTTTTCATAAAGCATGGAAGAAATTACTAAAAATAAATATATTTGCTCTAAATTTATTACCACAATTTTGTATACGAAATCAATATTCCGAACCAATTTTCATCATAAAATACTACAAATATTATCTTAAAATGAACTTAAGTTAAGGCGATTACAAAGTTTTGTACTTTACAGAAGTAACTTCATAAGCGGCAAAGTCCCATTCCATTTCGCATATTCGTTTAGTGTTTCAATATATAATTTTTCAGTGATTTTTATAGTGAAATATTAAAAATGACAAGTGTTTTTCAAAATGTGTCAGTGTCATGTATTGTATGAGTTGTGATCGTATTTTCTGATGAATGATATTATTATTCTGGCTACTGAGTTTTGTCGAATTACAATCTGTAGATTAAACACAAAAGTGTAGGGACAGATAGAAAATAGAAAGAAAAACCTGAACCTATTCCGATGATGATTTTCATTGGTGTAATAGAAGGTAGGACTACCTGTAGCCGCTCGGGGTATTATGTCCGTTCGCATATATCCTTTCTGTCTGCGTTCCTAGGTATCAATGTACTTGCATTTTCTAAAAGGAATATTAAGAGGACCTTGAGACACAAATGAAGTTTTTACATTTAAAGTGCAATTTTGAATTTCTCGTTTTTTGGTGTAAGTTGCTTGTTCTCGTTTTCTTTGGTGTAAGATACTTGTTCTTGTTCTTTTTGGTGTAAGATGCTTGTTCTTGATCTTTTTTTGGTGTAAGATGCTTGTTCTTGTTTTTTTTGGTGTAAGATGTTTGTTCTTGGTTTTTTTTGGTGTAAGATGCTTGGGTCATGGGCTACACCACTTTGCAGTTATTCATATAACGTATTTTGACAATAAGGCGTTTTATGGGAAGTGATCGAAACCGTGGCCCGATTCCAACCATTTTCAAGAGCCTTTCTGCTTGACCGACGTATTAAAACTTATGGCATGTCGGTTGAACAAAAGAAAACAAGACAGAGAGATAGTGATTCTGAAAGCGACTGCGAAATGATTGGTATAATAAACGGTGGATCTATCCCAAGTACTTCTATGTGTTGCATTATTCCGCGCAAACTATATATAACCTTATACCACATGTGGTGTAGGGTACAAGAAGAAATAAATATTTACCGCTTCATTTCGTCTAAGTAACGACTTTTTAGCGAACAAATACGAATTATTTTTTCATAAAATATTAATTTTGTAGTTTTGTTTCAATTATTTGTGTTTAAAATATTAGCAGCAGGTCGTTCTTGAAACTTGATGTAGATATCTCTGGTGTTAAAGAAAACCTATGCAAAATCGATAACATTTGAATTTCCAATGTCGTTCATTTAACGTTACACGATGGGTGTATAACTTTGCTAAAAAAATCATTTATAGCTTGGACATGTGGAAAAAATGTCAAAAATACAACTCTTGTGAAACTTATTTGCTTTATATGGTAAGCAATAGTTTTTAAACTGTATAATAGAAAATGCTTTAATGATATATTCTCTTATTCGCAAAAGGAAAAAGAGCAAAGCGAAAAGCTTTTGCTTTTAACATTGCAAAAAAGAGGACAAAAAAGTCCTTGGACCAAAATAATGAAACCGATAGTAGCATAATACACATCAAGAGCATCCGTATGTTTTAGTTTGTAACTCGCGAGCGTTAGTGAAGGTTGTTGGAGAAGTGTAGTTCATTTTGTACAAGAAATATAAGAATTAATTAATTAAAATGAATTGTGTGGTCTTTTAAGAAGTCTGTGTCTGCGTGTGCGTGAGTGTGTGCGCTCATGGCTGCGAGAGTAAGAATTTATATGCCCAAATGGAAAGAAGAAAAAAAAAAAATGAAAATAAATTATGTGTTTTTGTTATTTTTCCTGATTATGAACAACAGCACAAAAAAACAAAAAAATTCATTCATGAAAATTGCAAATTTTTTACACAAATTAATTAAAATAAATCTTACACCACCAACGCCCCATTAGGAATGTAAAGTTATATGTTGTTGTTGTGTTCCCCTTTTTGCTATTTCTTGCAAACGTGCCGTTTCATGCTCTTGTATTTGGATACATATATGTATATATATGTATCTATGTATGTAATTATGTGTGTATGGTTAGCTTGCGTTTATGTGTTTTGAGAGTGCGTGCGTATGAGTTGAAATGAAATCAAAAGCAGATAACCCACCCTGTGATATGTGCGCTAGCATTGTTGTTGTGTATATGTGCTTTTTTTCTATTACATTTTTTACTTTGGCTCCTCTGTAAAATCCCTTATAATACAAACAAACTTACAAAACATTTATGTTAAGAAAAAGACGAAGAGCTATAAAAACATATAAAAGCAAAATAATATTAAGATGAAGAAAAAAAAAAAAAAAAAGAAAAGGAAAAATAAGAACAGTCGCCCACACCCCAAAACAATAAAACTAATTATTCTTTTAAGAGTTATTTGATGAAGAAAAGCACGCAGTAACTCTTTGTTGCGTATTTGCAGGCGAAAAAACCTCCTATTTAGAAGTTATATGTGAATCTTTATTAAAAACTTTGAACTTTTTTTTTTTTCATTAAGCGAATGGTTGTTGATTTTACTGTTTATTATTATCATCATTATTATTATTCTTTGTTTTTACATTTACTGTTAGTTAGAAAGCCGCTCCCCAAATAGAAAAAAATAAACTAACAAAACTTTCGGCAGCAATCACCAAGCATAAGCACGCATACAATGAAAATAATATGACAACAGAAGAATGTCGCAATGAGAACTAAGCTGAAAGTATAAAAAAATAATATTGCGAACAGAAAAGGAGCATCGAAGACCATCCACTTATACGTATAAACTAAAATGTCGCCATCAGTAGCGATTACGATTTTTGTTTTTTTTTTTTTTTTTTTGCAAAATAAATAACGTGTTGTGTATTCGCATAATGACGCCATAATAAAAAAAGAAAAACCATTCGAAAGAAAGGGAAAATTTTTGTTTTGGAAAATTTCATAAATTTTACAAAATTTTTGTTTACGCCAAATATGTATCTGTTCTCCAATACGAAATGTTTTAATGAAAATTTTATGTTTCTACACAAACGTGCATATACACATATATGTGTATACGTAAACACATGTATTCAATATTCAAGCCAGCACTTAACGGTTTAGTGCTGCTTCTAAACGTTTTTTAATCCCGGTGTTATTTGAAATTTTTAATGCATAAAAACATCTCTGAACTAAATTTAATAATAATTAATTTTTTGTTTAAAATTTCCCCAAAATTTTTGATTTAATTTATAATATAATATGCATTCATTGGAAACTATTAGGTAAACTTAATTCTTTAGTGAGTTACAAAAACATTTAAATTTTAAGTTGTGGATACTGTCACCATGAAAGTAAAAGGTGCGCCAAAATGGCTTAATATTTTTATACCCTATATTGCGGTATATTAAGTTTGTCCGAATGTAAGTAACACACAGACGCCCTTGAGGTAAGCCCACTTTCTATTGTACCGGTCGCTTCGAAATCATTTTCAGAAGCTTTATCTGTCTGTCTGTCCGTCATGTTTTTTCTTGTCCTTTTGTTCTGCAGATCACAATTTTTAAGATATTTTGATGATACATGGTACGGTGATGAACGCTATTAAAAATGGTTTGAATCGGAGCACTTTTCTTTCATTTCCAATTGGACACCCCACATTGAAAACTCATTATAAGGATAACTGCATTGTGCTGAAAGGCTTTTAATGGTAGGTTGTAACCTTCTTGTTTTCATTTATTTTATCTTACTAAAATAGCATTGTGATCAAAGGGTAATAAAATTTTCCAGTGTAAATCGCGTGAGCTCGTCTAAACGAGAAAGCTTTGTCTCCTTAGGTTTGCAGCATTCTAAATGACAGTTGCGTCAAATTTCGCGCTAAATTGAACTTTTGAAAAAATCTCGTAGTGTGATCGGCTTTCCCGTAAGAGTTTTTTAAATTTCGATACTATTCTGCGAACAGCCCAACAAACGCAGAACCCTCCTGCTCACTGCAAAAAAAATAATGAAGGTCTTATATACAAACCCTACATTATACGGCAAAGTAACTTCTTCAAGTGCCGCTGGCCATTATACTACCTGCTCCAATATTCATAAATATCCAAAAACTTTGAAAATTTCATAAAAATCCAAAAACTTGGAAATTTTTCGACTATCATTGAGACTATCAACAGACTTAAAGAGACGACGTGAGGCTAACGTTAAATAAGGGAAAAAATAGACTGCGGAAAGGTATGCAATCAACTTTCATGGGCTTGTTGTGCTCATATCTTTTATCTATGAGAAAAATTTGGAATTTCATATGTTTAGGAACAGTTTTCACCAAATTATATGTTGTTCGGTGAAAAAAAGTAGAAAACCCTATCCACGATATGCTACTCAGGTTAAAAGAGAGTAATAATATCTTCACAGTTTGCATAACGTCTTGCTGCTAGAGCAGTTCTTTCTAAAGAGGTTATCACCTTCCCCATAGATTCGAAGCAATTTCCCATAATTTTGATTTTTTAATGGCAAAGGCAAAAGGGTTTAAATATTGTACATGTCAGAAATAAAAGCATCTGGCACCATTTTTAGATGGAGATAATCTTTGAGATTTGAATAAAAGGAATATATATGTTCGTCTGCTTATTTTAATTGGAAATACTTGTGGAGAGAATGTCCGAAAATAAATAAGTAAATGAGAAAACAAACAGAGGGATTATAAAGGCCAAAAGATCTTAGCAGCTTCGTATTTGATCTTTAACGTGTATTCGTGAAGAGAAGTGACTTGCTGGCGAAACCAAAATAATTTCTGCTTTGAAACGACTTTAATGACGTGTGGAAACTTTGAAATATTCATTGAAATGACAAAATTCTACAGATTCCGTTTCACTTATTCTATGTGCGTACAATGTATACGATTTGAAGTTTTAATACCGCATTTATTAACATTTCAAACGAATTCGTGATATAATTGAAATTGTGACGGATTTGAAAATTAAAAAAATTAGAAATAAAAAAAAAAAAAAAATGTCGCATATTCCATTTGAAACGTATGCGAAATTTGATTATCACACTGTCCAGAATAATTACGAATTTTTAAAATGTACTCAATTTTACATATATAACGGGACAGGTAAACATTATGTGGTATTTACAAAATTTGTGCAACATAAAAAAGGGTTACGGAATTTGTGTAGAGTTTTCGAATTATCGGAAATTTTTCTCGAATTTCCGCGCAAATTCTCGTCCGGATTGTATCAAGTTATTAGGCAATAAAGTCCACGAAAATTGTGAACTTTCAACTGATTTCAAACTGACTGACTTATGCAGTCCAATGTAAACATTAAGCATATTTTTCTATTCATCCGGCATATTGAAGACATCGCTTCTTCAAGCTCAAAGCGTAAATGCTTCAAGACTCAATTTTCTACGTTCCATGTCTATTTGTTTATCTAGTTGCAGATGGTTTTTGTAGTCCCTTTGAAATATTTACAGTATTCCTGGACAGAGACATTATTCAAATTGTAGCTCCAGAAGAACCTAAGAGAAGGAGGCTCGCTGTTTCGAATATCTATAAATTTCCTACATTTTTGTTGTAAGCAATTCCCTCTGATTGAAGAAAAAAATAAATAAAACAAACATTATTCCTTAGCATTATGCTCGACTATGACTGCATAGCTTTGCTTTATGTCGAATAGATCGTATAAATGTACTGCTCGAACGCTCAATAAACCCATAGTTTTACTTTTTATGAATTGGAAAAAAAACCCCACAAGCTTGTGTAAGTAATAAAATGTTTACATATATATTATGGATATATGTGTTTACCTGTACCCACTTATGCACAAGCACGCATCTGCATGCGAGCAAATTTGGTCAATGAATTTTTGTGGAAATCAATGCGATTATCTTATTTTTAGGGTTCGCTTTAAGCGAAGGGGCATTGATGAGAGTTTTTATTCGAAGTTTCTATTAATACATTGTTTATTATTTTTTTTCGAGTTTCTTAGTTAGTTCGATATCAAATTTATTATTGTTTTATTTGTAGGCATCAAGGAACAAATAAAAAAGGTGCGTTTACTTTAAAATACATTTTGTTTACTGGCTTGCTAAAAATTGCTCAGTTATGCCTATTGCTGGGAAATTTTAGATTTTCTATTTTGTTAATATTTAGAACTATTCAGTATAAGAATCGCAGACTGCACCAAAAACACGTGTACCTCTTATTGGCCGATATAGCGGAGTCGATTTAGCCTTGTCTGTCTGTCTGTCAGTTTCTTTACTTACTTGTAATGTAGTCGTACGCTAGCCAATCATTCGTTTGAAAACAAGTCGAGTGCGATTTACCACTTCCAGGCAATAATAATTCAGGTTGCTTAGTGATTCCGCAATCTACAAGTTAAATAGGAAGCCACTGTTGGCGGTATCAAAGCCACTTACATGCTAGCCTCTGAGCTTTGTAAATGGCTTAAGTGTGCTTTATTTGTGAGTGGTGCGTTGCAAATTTCCTGGGGACGTCAAATTGCTCACCCCACGACTAGCTGGTATTAAAGTGGATTAAGGCGTAGTTGTATTCACTAAAGTGGCAACAATTTTTGAATTTTTTCAAAAAAAGGGAAAAAAGAAAATATTTATTACTGTTCAGGTTTTCACATTCAAAAATACAAATATGTAAAGAAAACAAGGAAAATCATTATAGCTAAGCAAGGCCGAACATTAGACATCATACATCCTACACCACTTCGCCTAATGCTGTTTTGGTGATAAAGTGGGAAAAATTACACATCATTTCCATGCAAAAGCATTCTTTTCATTCGAGGATTCGCAAAACATCAGATGACGTGGTCGAAATGTTGGGATCTAAAAAACAAAACTACATGATCCAAATTCTCTACCGTTACTTTTTTTGCTTAATTGCTACTATGGACCGATATTCATTATGAAATATCAAAAATTAAACCTTTTTCTGAAGATCTCATCACTCATCTGAAATCTCATATGGCGTGGGTTCCAAGAAATAAACCCATGTTCATCTAAGTCTGTTCCAATTAATTTTTTTTCAAATCACTATCACGAACAAATTTTCAACACAAAAACAATAACAAGTAGGCTGTTTTTTGCATATAAAGATTTACATTTCCTGAGAATCCTTATATGCGGTGATATCCAAAAAGGAGACCTACTTTAACCAAATTCGATCAAAAATTTTCATATCAATTTAGAATTTCGGAGCGGTATTACACAGCAAGTCAGTATACGCTTGTACTAAGACTCTCTAAAATTTCAATATACACATGATGGGAATGATTAGCCCACAAAAAAATTTATAAGACAAAAAATTGCAACTTAAAGGATGCAAAACCTAGAGTCAACTGAAATGCCGATAGCCCAATTTCGATTACGTTGTTGTAATATCTTATTTTTACACGTGATGAGTACCAAGACATCACCCCCAGATGAGCTTTCTTGCTTTTTCTTATGTATAATTTTAATAGAATTCGTGTCTAGGTAAGTTGTTTGAAAAGTGTCCGACGTAGACGTAAGTTCTTTGAAAAGTGTCCGACCCGAACATGAAGATAAAAATACTTGTCCACAAAAGTTAGAGGATCTATTTTCCCATGCGTTAACAAGGATTCGCCAAAATTTTAGCTATCAAGACTCGCAATTGTTTTTTGACAATCGTTTGAGTGAGTTGCTATGAATGATTCTTATGAAAATGACTGTCGACCTGTCATAAAGTATTTATATTCGAACGGCACACATTGAGAACGAACTGGAAGCTATGTATGGGACTTTACGCCGCTATTTACGGCATAGAAAGTCTGGGTAGCCGAATTTGAACACGCTTGCTTAATCGTGAACGTTCGGAATGGCGAAAAACTGTAATTATTCACGAAAACATTGCTCAAGTTAAGTGTCCAAATGGTGTCGGCCAATCGTCGCATCAATTACTTCCGGAGGCTGTAATCAGGCATTTTTATATAAACCACAGCTGCTATTATCTGTTGACAAATCGCAAGGAGCTGTTGCAGGGAGAAAGTTTTGAATCAAATGATGAGGCTAATGTGTATTTAGAAGATGAAAGATATCATTTTCTGAACCGATCTCTGAACTACAGGACATATTTCAAAAAAATTTGATACATTGACGTGCTTTGATCAAATTACGAAACGCTGTTGAAAATGGTTTGAAATGGTCGACCATTTTCCTATAACGCCCTATTTTGAAAAGTCGTTATTTGGAAAAATAGCGCAATAGTGCAATAGTTAGAATTTTACAACAAAAGTCGCTTAATGATAGTATATTGGTGTATTTGGTATGTATGTATGTATAGTTGTATATAGTATATAGAGTATATAGTATTTATAGTGGTGTGAAAATTTTGGATCAGATGATGCAATTTTTTGAAACACTTGTGGTACTATTCGTTCCTAGGGGAACTATGTATATATATATAACATAAAAATAAGTTGGCGTTAAAATTAATCTTGTCAAATGTGGACTTAACTTTTGGATCCCAACCCATAAAAGGATTCTAATGAAAAGTAAAGCTTTATATGCCGGAAAACTCTAATTGTTAACATTTTGTGGCGAGAACTGGTCCTTAGTAAATTAACCATAAGCAGTTTGGATAACATCGGCCCATTTTTAAGGCCGCACCATATATACATGCTCTCATGGACGCAAAGCCTTCTATAGCGACAAAGTCTAATTTGTGATTTGTTTCGTCACATTTAAAAAGTTAAAGACTGTGTCATTATAGTCTCCTAATATTTTCAGGATAAGATCCACAGGGTTAGATGCTCCGAAAACGGGTCCTCCAATATTGGAAAATGTTTGGCATTCATAAAGTATGAATTTACTCGTAAGATTTTTCAATTTGAGGAGTAGACTCCTTCAAGATTTGTAGGTGTGTCGCAATAGACGTTCATTGGATACAGGGGTGGGTAGATATTAAGATTAACATGAGGTTAGTGCGGATAATACGCTCGACTGTTTTCGTCAATTTTCTTTTTTTAAGTTTTTTCTATCATTTCCATCGCGCTGTCCGGCGGATTTGGCTGTAAATTCTGCTCGCTCATACCTCAAGAGATCAATCTACCTCGGTACTTACAATATGTTAGTAGTATTCCTTACTTTATTAATGGTGTTCCAGCTGCAATGTAAGGGGTCTCGAATAACTTTTATGACAGACATACTATTCGTTACGCTTTCCATTTTGAGTTTGTTTTTGCGAGCAACGTTTGTGACTTGAAGAATAGTTCTACCTTCGATTACAAATATTAAAGCATTTTTCTGCAAAATATCATTAAACTGGGCTTGCTCTGTAGCAGCTGCTACTCCTTTAGTGGGCGACAGTTGCTCACTTTTAGAACCTTCTCTAAAAAGCGGATGCGAATTGTTATTTGGTAAAAAGTAATTTGTCTCTATGACCAGCCTACTAAAGACGAGATTTGGCTGTTTGGTAAACACTGCAGACATCAGAAGAGTAGGCTTTTAAAAGGCATTCTGGTTTGAATGTGAATTTTCGGGAAATGCTTAGAAGATGGTAATTTGTTTGAAACGTCTATGCAAGTTAAGGATTGTAATCTTTTTTAGGGCGATAATAAGCTTTCCAAAGTTTTATGAGTTGATTGGATGAGTAGCTGAGTAGATAGCAAATACATTTATTTTTCTGTCAAAGCTGCAGCTATGAGCATCCATTCCATCAATCAGTCAACTTTCACCTCTTAAGCAACAAATTATCAAAATTTTCTAACGAAATTTATATCTTTCTCAATAAGATTCAGCAGTCGGAACTTAGACTATAGTCTAACATTCATATATAAAGAATAACTTTGATAGGTATTTACGTGTGTCACACACGTTGTACCAGATGCAGGGTGCAAGGTTTTTCATATTAATTTTCAATCTGATCATACACTACTTATGTTATGTCTCTTTCATTATATATACGCTTATATTCTCACATTTATGCGAAAACGAGCAATAAATTTAATTAAGTTTACTGTGATCAATTTAAGACGAGTACAACTATTTTTTACGTAGTATTAAATATTTTTATTTTTTTTTTGAAAACTTATCATCATTTGTCTGGCGCAATGCATTTTGGAAACAAAATCTAATTGAATGAATTAATATCAATTGTGTGTCGCGTACCGAATAAAACCGAATAAAGTAGAATTTAGCAAAGACAAGAGGAAAATTTCACAGAAAAAAAAAAAAGAATAGCAAACATATAAAAAACGAAGAAGTTTTTTTTTTTTTTTTAAATCTCCCGCTAAATCGAAACAAAATACGACACAATTTTGCTTTATTTGGTCGGTTTCTAAATCAAATCAAGTGGTTTTTTATGCAATATTACCCGCGAATCTTAGTTGATGATGATGATGGCTTTTCGTCGACACAACAACAATTTGCTTTCCTTTATGTATTCAAGCGAGAGGAAAAATTTCGTACAATTGCTTTTAATAATAAAATCGCGAGCAGAATGGCAAGGGAAGGGAGGGAGAATTTCTAAGAGACATAAAGACACAAACACACGAACATACCATTTATATAGACAGACACAGGCATATGTACGCCTGTAGACGATTAGAGGTAAAAGAATTTTGTAATGCCATCGCCATATCTGAATTGAAAAAGTGTTCCCCGTTAAGCTCTAAGAACTGATAAAAATGCAAACGACTCAAATTCGTTTTTAAAGTCGCATCAAGAGAATAAGCAGAAAATCGAGTATCTTTCTTTTAAACTGCGCGTGATGGATCAATTTTGCATATTTGTACATCTTTACATATGTTAATGTGAATGCATTTGCAAAAAAATGTGGCGACAACGACAACGACAACGACGACGACAACGACGACGACATTTAATTCATTTGCATGCAAAATGGTTGCGGGTGTCTGTTTGTTTGCATGTAGCATGCATATACAGCAGGAGCTATTGCCCATAGCAGTGATTGCGATAAATGTCATACACACACACACACAAAGAAAAACAGACAAAAAAAAAAAAAAAAAAAACAAGAAGCAAATGATTGACTTCAAACGGAATATATGAGTGTTTGTAAGTGACTGTGATTGAAGATTTCAATGATATCTTTTATCTTTCCATTATCTTCCCAGCATGAATGCATTCGGTATGCATGTACGTGAGCGCGTGTGTGCGTGTATGAGTGCTATTGACAATTATTGTTATTCTACTATAAGTTTTTAATACTTTAAGAAATTTTCCATTTTTAGTGTGAAACTTACCAGCTTGCCATCGAGTCGTGTTTTATGCACATACACGCGCACAAAAAGAAAATTCTTTGTACAAAGTAAAGTAAAGAAAAAAACAATATTTCATTTGTGTATTTTCTTTAATTATTTCTAGTGTGGCAAAGCAGAGTTTTGAAAACTTATTAAAAAAGAAAAACCAAAAAGAAACAAAAAAATAATAAAAACATAAAAACTTGCAAAATCTGGGTTTATGTTACTTTCTCTTTCTTAAAGTAAATAAAAAACTTTTTTTCTAAAGTGTAACTTTAAAAAGCAATACTGAAAA
The DNA here is from genome assembly GCA_001077435.1 of Glossina morsitans morsitans. Lineage (NCBI taxonomy): Eukaryota > Metazoa > Arthropoda > Insecta > Diptera > Glossinidae > Glossina > Glossina morsitans. Next base: position 14,936 of record CCAG010023429.1, read on the forward strand.
GTTAACTAACTGACTGCTAATCAAAAGTAATGCAATAAATATTTGTTTAAATAACTTATTGACGGTAGAATGGATACACGCCATGAAAATTGAATGAAACGGCCCCGGATGCGGTGATGGTGAGTTCTACCACTTAATGAATTTTTTCATTGTATTTTGCATTTATATAATTATCCTTTTTAATAAACAAATGATTAGATAGCTGCTATAGAAGCAGAATATTATTTCAATTTTGGCGGAATAATTTTTAAAATTGAGCAGTAGGTTGTAATTTATTACGTCTGCAATAATTTCATCTATTGCCTACATTTAGGTGTTAATTCCGTCCGTAATTGCTAGAATACATTTTGGATATCCCAAAAAAAAAAAAAAAAAAAAAAATATACTGAGCTGTATAGTAGAAGATTTCAGTTTGTTTAAAATGTGTGTTCATGAGATGATCGTTAGAACAAAAGAATTTTAAGAGCTTTGACATCTTTTAGGTTAAATCAAATCTACTCAAAGTATTTATTGTGTTTTTTTTTATTTTTTGATATCACGAATCACTCAGAGGATTCCCCTGTTCGGGTAACGTGACTGTGACGGTCGCAAAAAAGGGGGGAAAGAGACCGGGAAGAAAGGAACCGGAAGGCAGTGGACACAGCGTAGTGAATGTGTGCCAAATTGATAAGCAGTCACTATACTTACGACCAAAGTAAACTCTACCCCGCTGAGTTTTGAACCCGCGAACATTGGCTTAATAGGCGCGATCCTTACCTACTCGGCTACTCATGTTTTCGCCCCCAAATGCATGAAAATTCCTAGAAAGAACATAAATTTTTAATTATACCGCTGGTCGGTCCTTCGTATTTGGAGTTATCGAAATCTTCAAAGTGGACAATTACTACTAAGTCGTATTTCGTTGCAGCTTACGTTCAGTCCGGCCACAATCATATCTGCGCTCGCGGGAAAATTTTGAAGTCATCAACGGGACCAATTAAACAATTGAAACTTAAAATGATGAAATTTTCATTGACAGCCGACGGTTTACGAACGCGTCACTCTGGAATTAGGTTTGTGTCTAAACTCTCAGGGTGAATATTGTTGCGACCTACCCACTAATTCGTCCACGATGTATGATAAATGTCCAAATTATCGATTACTTTACACTAACGAATCCGTCGAATGTTCTGAATTGCAATCTCCAACTTTATCGTGAAGAGTTTCTAGAAACAATTAAAGAGATAAACAGCAGGAGTGTAATTTGTAAGCTGCGTTACTATGTCTAACCGATAAGAACAAAATTCTTTCCTCATTTTATTGATTTAAATATTTTGCACGCAGCCTCACACACCTTTCAGTTTTCCGCAATTTTTACAAACTTGAGAAAAAGTGACCGCAGTTTTTACAAATTCGAGCAAAAGTGACCGCAATTTTTAAAAATCCTGCGAGAGAATGTTTATATGAGAAGAAATCGTATGTATATTTACACCAAGAAATGCATTTTTTCCCGCACACAGTCTGAGTGGTTTTTCAAAGGGAGAGAAATGTGTGATGTAAAAAAATCTCACATTTTATTTCCTGCAAATCCAATCCACGATTTACGAATTCTGGAATAGATTGTAAAACATGTTTTATTATATCGTAGCAGCCTGAAAGCTCGTTATACTTTTATGATATTTAACCAGGACCATGAAAACAATTTATTACCACTAACATGTCTCTGTCTCGTCAAACAATGTTTTCAAGTGATTTCTGTTTTCTTTTTTTTATTACGTTATTTTCTTACTCTATTGTCTACTTCTCTTTCGTACTTTAAGCCTTTTATGTATCAATTCTCTAATTCTGTTCGTTTTTCTTCGCTTTCAATTCATTGCAACGCAATGCTGGAGTTTTTGCTTTTTGTTTTCAATTCTCTTATTTTGCTAGCTTTTGATTTCTCTTACACTTTGTGTTTTTTTCTTTTACTATTTCTCTTCGGCTTAACCTACATTTAATGCAGTTATGGGGCACGGCGTATTTATTATTGTCTTCGGTCATAATTTCTACATATTTTTCTTTCATTCATTTTCGAATTGTACGATATTTGCTTACCGCGTACCAGTTATTCTGGATAAAATTAAAGTTTCTTGTAATTGCTTTCTTTATCGCTAAAATAACTTTATTGTTAGGAGAAATTCAATTGTTATTAAAATGCAAGGACATTAAGTGACATAATTCTGATCATAACATAAATGCTATTTATGTATGCTTCAACAACAATGTTAGTGTTATAACAACATGCACTGTACATTTTTCTCATTTTGCTTTTAACGCATAGAGTGAGTCCGTATGCGTTTTTAATCAGCACGAATGCCGAGTCCTGTTTGTGTTCTCATGTATTGGAGACGTCAGCACGATCTCAAAGTTTTGGTTTCAAATCTTTTCTCACACTTACGTTAGTTAAGTTCATTATTAATTAAACCAGCTCATGCATATGCCTACTCACAACTAGCGAAAATCCAGAATTTTCCTTTTTCTTGTATATTAACGTTAAGGTATTGTTGTCGAACAGAAGGGGATAGATATTATGGGAGAGATATTTAGTGATCCTATATCTTAGGGAAGTAGCTACACACAAATGTAGTAATTTTTTTCAAGAATTCGATTTGCTTTCCAAAAAAAAAAAAAACAAAAACAAACGCTAAAACAACTGACAAAAGAAACAAGGAAAAAATTGCTTTGTACTTGATGCTCTACGTAAAATATAATTGGAATGGTCACCAAGTTCCTCTTACGAGAACGAGCACGATGTAATCAAGTTTTCCAACACATTGTTCACTAAATTTGGCTTTATCTCAGCAATAATGCGTTCAACTTTTACTTTCGCTTTTACTGAATGAATGGAATCTGGTTTAAAATTGTAGATCAACGACTTCAGATTATCCCAAAAGAAATGTTTCAAAGGTAGCCTTAGAGGCCACTTGCAATTGGAATTTCTTGATATTATTGCTTCACCAAACTTATGACGCAATAAATCGATTGATCGATTTGCTCTTTATTACGCATAAAAAATTCGCTAACATCGATCTCCATCGCTTTCGATTCAACCTAAAGAGATCTTCATTCTTATTTTCAATGAAATAACGATCGAAGGTGCCACTAACGCGAAAACGGTCACTTTTACGGAATATAAACAAAAGGGTGTGTCCGGATTCCGGAGTTCGGAAAGATGGTTTTGTTAAAAAAGTTCCAGCACATGAGCACCGTTGCTTCGATAAAATATTGCAATAATTCCATAAGAGGTCTTCAGGCATTTATACTTCCCTAGTAAAATTGGAGGTCTTAGAGAACAAAACTAACAAAGCAAAGACAATTTTGATATTTAAAATATATCCGCAATGTCAAGAAGGATCCATAAACTCTATACCCAACCAATCTCTGTAGTAGAATAAGGAAGAGAAAACAACCAGTGAATCCGTTTGTGTATAAGACAGACGTTATTGAATAGACATTTTATGAAAAGTTTAAGTGGGAATAAGTAACTTATTGCTTTCGAGTAAAATGAATTTCGGTAACAGGCGCGACTTAAAATCATTTGTCATATATGTTATAGTAATAGTGCAAGGTTCTTACGTGAGAGTTATAGCAAAGTTAGTAGATAAATATTACGAATATAGGAGAACGGATATCAAAAAAAGGCAAACACAGAACTTATTGTTTCGTAAATTGTAAAATTCATTCTTAGAAGGGAAACTTGGTCTGTTCGCTTGCACATTTGTATATGAATTGCAGTAAGCCGTAGCCTCATACGAGTAATTACGTCGTAGCAGCGAGTTAGTACAGTTGTAAGAGTGGGAAACGATAGAATATAAGCAACACGTTGAGCTCTAGTGCGTAGCTGCAAGTATTCTAAACGATTGCACACGACAGACAATAGCATATTTTACTGGCGACACATACAACGAACACTACAGTTGGACCTTCAGTCAATCGTACGTGGCAATCAGATCTTTATAAGACGATTTATTGCGTTCTAGATGACGGTCCGCTTTTTGCATCTGCCCAAGTCTACGCGTGGTATGCGCGTCTTAAGGATGACTACGATATCGTGATTGGCGACTAATATGATCGTTTATATGAAATTTTCGATAACGTAAAGTTTTCATTGAAAGTGACAGAGAACAAGTTAAACACTTTGAAGATGTCAGTCTATCGCATTTTGGCCGGAAAGGTCTTCTCACACTTTGTTTCAGGACATACAATCTTCTTGATCGATTGCCGGAATTGACTTTTTAGTCAAGAATTTGGTAACCAATAACTCCTCTCTTCGCCAGCGTTGTATGATTTTTACCTATTAGGAAATATCCATTTGCCGATAAAAAGGGAGCGTAGCTAATACAAGAAACTTGCTTCTCGAGTAGATCTCTACAGATAATCTACTACTTAGTGCTTCGGCACGCTTATCGAACATCTCAAACGTAGTTTTTTCCTGTTTTTTATTTTTTTATTATTTTTAGAAATAATGTTCAAGACTAAAGTCTTAAGGCGCTCGCATTCTAATGCCATTGACTTTATTAAAAACTATACTGCGTTTGAGATTTGAACTCACGACCAGTGAACTGTTAGTCGGGTTTAGTTTGCCCACTCGGCCAGTCAGGCGGATTTTTGTTTTAATATAGCCAATCACTTAGGAAGGAAGAAAAGGGATAAGGAACGAACGCAGTGCGGTGTTTGCGCCGAATCCGAGCACCCACCATAGCTGCGAACACCGTGCGACTTTTGACTACTCGACTATGCGTCAACCCATTGTTGATGTCGATACGTCCCCTTTATGTAACTCTGAGTTTTGAACATTTTATTAAGAAAATGTGAAGATAATTTAGTTAAGTTTAACAACCGCACTCCCTATTGTCGCATAAGTCACAGCTCATACTTTCGCTTTCGATACTATTTTCCGAAGCAGTAAAAGACAAAAAAATTTGCCGGATATCAAAAGATTGGTTTTAACTCAACCGTAACCTTTTTATTGCTTTATGAAAAAAAAAAAACAAAACTTCTATCATAAAGCTTTGTTTGGGTATTTGTGCTTTTAAGAACAATACACTAATAAAACGAAATGTAAGAAGATTTAGTCCTTTTTTATGTCTATTATTAGCAGCAGCTTACTTGTGGAGCATGTAAATACAGCCATAGACACATGGATAGTACGCTTGCCACCAGAAGGATGAACTAAATTATACATTAAAATATTTATAAAAATATATAAAAAAAACTTAGTTTATAGTAAGCTATATAATCGAGCACTACAGTGTGTTTCACCTCTAGTTGTATGTTACCGCTTGACAACTGCACTCCTTGCTTTCAATAATCTTCTGACGTAGAATGAAGGGTGTCTTGGACGGCTTCATCCTTCTTTTTACACAATTTTTTGACCAATCTTTCCTTTAACGGAGCTAGAGAGAAAAATCTTAAGGGAAAGTCCCTTAAGTCGCTTAAGAGGAAAGAGAGAAAGAGATAGGGGATTGCGTCAACACTCATTATAGATACGACGAAGTATGCTATACAGCACTGAAGTTTAGAATGAAGATCAGGGTTCTGTGCTAGCAATTGCGACAATTAATTATTTACAATTCTTATCAAATGCTTTGGATCGCGGTCGTGCTTAAGAATTCAATTTATTGGCATAGAGGTAAAAGTACATGGCTCTGTAGTATTTGTTGATATATTTAAATATAGAAACCTTTTACCGCTTGCAATGGACTTCTCTCCATATCAGGAGTCCATACACGTTCCGCCATCTTGTCTAACTCCACTAAATTTTTTCTCAGCGCTTCATAATATGCTTCCCAAGAAGAAATGCATTTCTTTGGTAAAGAGCGTGCTATTTATATGTCAATGACTGCACGAGTCTGCTCCCTTGAAGACAGGCGTAGAAACACATGTTACATTCACTGCTTCTGAAAAGTTTATTTATGCACTCGATTAAAGGACTAAAGTAAGAATGCCACAAAAAACGTTATATATATTTAATTTTCTATTAGACAAATATCCAGAAAACTAAAAAAACGATTATTTAAACTTTAAATAGTTTAGCACATTTTTTCCCTTTGGCTTCCTTTCTTGCTTGGTCACATTCTGTTAACATTATTATCCATTGCATCAGTGCAGCCGTTATTAGGTTTTCTTGCATTGCAGTTTACGTATATTTAAAGTTTCATTCCGTATGCCATACTAAGCATAAAGTCGAGAATCTTAAGTCCGTTATGGTAACCAGAGTAATGCGCCAGAAATCCCTTTTGTACACAATAGTTTGCTAAACAAGCGCCGCTTCTTGTGTTGTGCACGTGTGGATGTATGCGTTTGTGTGTTGACTAAACATACCACAGGAACTTTTAAATTTTAATCATGATAAAATTTTCGGTCGACAAAAAACCCAACGTAGTATAAAAAAACAAAAACAATATATATATATATATATATATATATATATATATATATACTTTTTCAAAGTTTGTTTTGTTTTTCATTTCCTTGCCTCTATGCTCTATATTAAATAATACACATTGATAAGTTGAGTTCCCTTCTCTTTCTCTCCCTGTATGGTATGCAAGATGGAATTGAAGAGTTTTTGAGTTGAGAGATGAGACTGAGTGAATATTATGTTATCGCAGCCGCAGTGAAGACAGACGGATATCATATCCATATCGTGCATAGCCTTTCAGAACACAAGCTTACAAACAACAAAACGTTACATATATACTTACGGATTGGCGATAATTTCGCGTGATGTAGATATCCGCAACGTCCATAAGCACACACACACACACACACACGCGCACACATTCGCACATACCTACCCAATCATACCCACACACTAGCACATATACACGCACACACACGTAAATCATATACATTACCATGTCCCCAAACTCGTATTGCTTTGTAACTTTGTTCGCTTATTTTTCGTATCCATGTAGTTTCCGGCATAAACTTTTTTGTTGGTTTCAGTATGGGTTGATTTTTCGGTTTGTTTTTGATGAAAAATGTACTTCGCTTTTGTTCTTTGTTAATATTTTTTGGTTTAATTACGATGTGTTGTTGATGCAAGTTTTCTTTTGCATTTTCCATTTTCCATTTCTCTTTTCTGGTTTTTGTATTTCTGTCCTTTATTGTTATGCTCCGGAAAGAGAACAAAACAATTTCAATTTTCTTTGCAATCAACAACACACGGTGTATTAATTTTATCATTCTGTGAATACATAGAAGAACACCTTAGGGGACCTATTAAGTTATTTATATTTTTCTTATTAAAGTGTAAGGTTTTGAATCGAATCAATAAACTTATTGATCAATAATTCCCGGTATATGTCTTTAATATGAAAGTCACTCGTCAGAATTTCATCCCATTTCCGTAATTCGTTTACCAGTTAAGGTGGGTTTAGTGCTTCTGCTTTTTTAGTACCAAAACAATGTAAAAGTCCATGTTCCGTCTGATGACAGAGTATTGTCGTTTGATTGGAAAATTGAAGTTCGATTTACTGTCTCGCTCTTCTTATTCGTTAGATTTGGCTTGCAAAGAGTATTATCTGCTTGGAAAATTCAAAAGTGCACAGAAGTGAAAAATTGTTTGATCAAATGATGAAGTCATTGGGGAAAGTGAGAAGTAACTTGAAGGTCTTAGCAATTTGTTTGTTAAGAAAGACATCACAACGATAGAAATCACATTAAACGGCAACTGTCACTCTGGCAGAAGACTATGTTTGCGAATAAAGTAAAATTTTTAAAAAAAAGGGTAATTTCTTAGCTAGTCCCGGCAATTGTGGACCGCTGCATTATGCCAAAAGTAAACAAAAACAAATTATTGAAAGAGCTTATGGCATCTCTGTCCGCATTGTGTCTCTTCAAAAATGAGACATGAAGTGTCGCACTGTCAGCAATTTAGAAAACAAGAGTAAAGGTTTCTTTTGAATTCGCATTAAAGATTAACGCGCTTATGTGTGACGATGAGCGTCATTTTTCAGCCGTTTAGCTATTGTGGGCAGATCGCAACATTTTTCAACGCTGTCCTGCTCAAAGAAAAAATACATAGATAAGGTTCGGGTCTCTTAATTTTGGAGATCATGTTTCAATGGATGCATCAACGCTGTAGTAGACCCAGAATATCTCGCGCTGTTCTAACTATCTATCTATCCATACACAGACTTTGTGAAATCTACGATGTACAGTTTTTTATGTTCCGAGGAGGAAAGCATTCTTCATTAATGTCGGTTGTCGTATGCGATAATGGTCAACCAGAGGTAAAAATATACTAAATTTATTAATCCGCTTATGTTAAGTTTGTTTCCGACTTACAATTAGTTTTCAAACTCTCGCGGTCTCAAAAGTTTGGAATACAACGAACAAGCAAAGTACGCAGATGCAGCGCAACGTGTGCTATAATACATCCAAAGAATGTCAAAGAAACTTAATATTATATTATATATGCCGTGGGTTTCCTAAAATATTGGAAAAGCTTTGTATTTGCCTGCGCTTATTCTAAACGTTTTTACTTGGTAAAAAAAAAAAAATAGTTGGGAAAAATTTTTTCTATTTAGCCTTCGTACTAAGCCTCACGAGAGTAGACTTTTCTCATTTCGCTTATCACGAACCCGTTGACCTCCTAATTTCACAAACAGTAGACGCACTTAGCGTAGTCTGCTTGACCAGCTTACGAACACATTTTCTTATTAGAATAAGTTGTAATTGGATTTATTTGTTGTCCGAAAATATGATATTCATGGTATTCATTGATTTACCGCAAATGTTATTAAAAAATGGTAAAAATATGGTAAAAAAAATAATAATGTGAAAAGCATTAATTTATGCCTGAGTTCATAGAGACGTTGTGCAGCCATTCCTACAATTGTCAACTACTTTGCTGGAGTCATATTATAATTTTTCTTCATTCTTCAAGATTTTTGGTAACGTCATTACCTTGATTAAGCGACAGATTTTTTATTTCTTCGAAGTCAATGCAGCGAAAAGAGCAATAAATATAAAATTACGGAATGTAAACCATAATTTTGGACAGAGTTCCTCCTACTTTGGGGTTACGATACATGTACTTTCGTTAATGATGAATATTTTGTGAAACGTAAATCACAATTATGGACAAAGTTGCTGATACTTGTGCGCTACGGTAAATATATGTTTCTTAGTCATTGATTTTTTATGAAATGTTAACCACAATATGAGACGAAGGCTTACGTTTTACATGCCGATGTACATCGTTGTTAACTAGAGATTTTTTATGAAAAATCAAAGCGTAAGTTGAACTGCACCGCTATATATACTAAATCGTTAGTTTTTCCTACCAGAAAACATAGGGTGGGAAAGGGTAGGTTTCTATTCACAGAAAACAGTTTTTTTTTTTTTTTATTTTCATTATGCGACTTGTCAATGTTAACCTAAGTTTACTTAGCAGGTTAAAATTTGTTGTTGTATATATAATATATTTTTCTTATCTCACATTTAGATAGATGCGCTTAGCACTTGAAAAAAAAAAACAGTGTAAATATTTGATGACGCTTGCTATAAATTGTGAACTATGTATTAAAAATCCTCTCTCTTGTTAGCTATCGTAGTTAATGGCTTAATAAATACCAAATAATAATTGCATCATTTGCTGTTACAGAAGTGTTTATTCTTGCTTGGCCATCTTTTCACCCTCGTGTTTCAAGTTTTAAGTTATTGTCTATTATATATAGAATTTTCTGAGAACAGTCACAGCGACATTTTTGCATTTTGCATTTCATTTATAATTTTAAGAATTTTTTAAACCCATCACGGGCAAATGTTACTCTGCCGGATTTGTCATTGCGATTGTAACATTCAGTGATGCATGGTAAAAATTCTCTAAGTGACTCTCGTGAGATTTCAAAGCGATTTGCGTTCTGTATTGATTTCTGAAACTCCCTCGGTCGCCGTAATGGAAATGTCAAGCAAAATCTGAACAGATACGATCTAAATGCACAAAGCAAAGATTGTTTACTTAGCAAAAAACTAAAATTGACTAAAAATATCGGAAAAATTTGGGGTAAAGCAAAGTCCGCTTGTGGACTACTAAGTGGAATATGGAACAGAATCAGTCCTGATTCAGAATCACTTTCTGAATCGATTTACGCTTAGGTGCTTGTCTATCAATATTTTTAGTTTTCAATCGGCAGACAGCAATCTTTTCTACACGGACTGTTTTGGCCCAAGCCACAATTGCGCGGATCAGACCACTCTTTCGATCACTTTGCATATAATTATTTACTTTGTTTGTAAAGCCATTATGTGGACACTGGTATTAGGTGTGTCGGGTATTTAATGGTGGGTCGTGGCCGCTTCTATTCATATCCCTATCCATTTACTAAGACCTTTTAAAGATCAATCAACTAACATACACTTTTCACTATAAAGAAAGCTTTACTTACTTACTAAGGCACTGGATACGTGAAATTAATTCGTAGCAATGCGACTATAATTTTCTTCGTTCTCGTTTCATTATAATTTTTTCATCTTTGATAGACCGCAAAAGCATAAATTTTTTCGCTAGCATCTTGAGAATATTTAGTCAGGATTCTTTCAAGAAAACAGATGCGAGAATATTTAAAACAATATATTTTATAAATATGTGGTTGTTCCTCGAAACTTGTATACAAAATACAGATAAAAGTAGAGCGGAAAGAAATAAAGAGGAAAGAAGGAAAAACGAGAATCTCAAACATAAAATAAACGTTTTTTACGCAACATTTAACGTTTATATAAATAAACGTTCGTTGTTATTGTTTTTTATTGTCGGTTGCAACGGTGGTACTACTGTGGTAGGCATTCATAAAATAACAAGAGCCTAACTTCGAGAACCACTTAGGAGGTTGGATACAAGTGTAAAAATAACAAAAAAAAAAAGAAGAAAAAAGGGTAGAGAGAGAAGCAAGAAAAATCTGAAAACATGTAAATAAATATTATTAATAAAAAAAATTTAGACACACATACCTAAACATGGGCGCAGACAATGGCAACCATGAGTGATGTTCACTGTGCTCACGCTGAAGTTCTTTAAGTTATAAAATATTCTAAAGAGCAAAAAGAAAACACAAGACAATCTGCTAAGAAATTTACATACACCTTACGGCGCATCGCTGATACTCACCACCATCTACTTGTGAATGTGATGCATAAAGTACTACTCTTCAACCTTAAGTTAAGACGCTACGATTAAAACGCTATGACCAAGAATCTCAAAGTGATTAGGAATATATGTATTTTGGTAGATATTACACTGTTCCAGCCCTTAGTTCGTTTTTTTCATTGTGGGCGTGTGAATTCGCTTGGATTGAAAGAACTTTTACACTGATCGCTCAAATCTTGTAAGCATTGGGTAGGTCAATGTCAACCGTAACCGTGGGCCGTAAGATGCAATTCAGTATTTACGCCTATGGCCTATTGTAAGAGGAAGTGCTTGCGAATCGTGGTCATTTTTTAAAGATCAATTGCGTTGATCTTCACTGTATCAAGGACGGGTGTTAGATAAACTCCTAGGCAGACAAAAATGCCGATAAGACCGATTTAAAAATCTTACTCTGATCACAAATATATATACTTTAAGGGGTTACTGATGAACATTTTTGGATTTCTGAAGACGGGTACATAAAAAATTTGGGCTCGGACGTTCACACAACGTTGACATTGAAAGACGTGAGCAAAAGTTAGATGCGTGACAGCCGTAGTCTAGTGGGTGTGTGCTCAAGCGGCCCATATCGACTGAGCACTTGTCTTAGCCTGCGGCCAAAGTAAACTCTATTGCACTTTAGATATGAATCCTCGATTCGATAGTCGGGATTATTACCTGCATGCGGAATACGCTCTTAGTTTTTAATGAAATTGGTTTACGATATTTTACTCATGCGGGAGAAGACTTGTAAAACTACCCTCGATTGTCGGTGTGAACGGGAAAGTAAAAATATCTGACCAATAATTCGGATTCTTTCTTTGAAAGAAATGAAGCGGGCTACAATGTACGCCTTTCTTGCAAAACTACTTGCATTAAAGGCCCAAGTCGCTTGCAAATTTTATTCTTCTAACTCAGTTTTATCACTTAAAGTGAAAAGATGGGTATAATTAAATCAAATTATATATGATGTTCTGATTCTTCGTTATTGTGAATGCAAGTGTTGCCACCCACACATATGATCATAAATAAAAAAATCTCCAAAAGCAAACGTATTTTAAATGCTCATCTTCGTGACGGCTGCGCCAGCAGAATGCTGTTTATCGTTTCTACGTAGCTAATGGCAAGTCAATATACGCCTCATAAAAATATCAATTGATGAAAATTGTTTGCAATTTCTGGTCTTTTTTATTCGATCATATTCAACCTTTTCTGGTATTGTAGTTTTGTTTGCAAATTTGCGCTTTTTATTTTGCAATTGATTTTCTAATGGTTAACTGGGAGCGTATGTAAGAAATCGTAATTTTCTACCTAAAAGCCATAAATTTCTGAAAATTACTTTGTAGGAAAGAATTTATATACAATTTATGTAGAGACTTCCGTGTCGAGCATTTTTAGTTGGTGTAAAGAGGAGGACTAAGTGAATATACCTTCATTAGAGGCGGACGTAAGCATCGACCTGCTAAAAGTTAACAGTTATGTAGTAAATGTTTACACAAATATATATGGGTCCCCCTCTGTACATAACTGTTACCCAGCAAACATTTTTTCAATATAAAAACATGAGCAAATAAATAAAATTGTATGAGACTTATTTTATTCACACAATCTGCGGGTCAAAGAATTCTATTCTCAACAGCTAGCAAGAATGGTATGTGACTAGAAAATTTGGTCCTTTTCAATACTAGCCCGTATAGTTACAGCGTTTTCTCGCATGTACGCTTCATAAAGTTTTCAAATCTATTGAAATTCGTTCACCGCCTATCGAACATACAAAATATGATATAGAGGTTAATCTGAAGCGATTTTTCTCAGAAAAAGTTTTAGTTCTTCTATAAATATTTCTCAAACTGTGACTTCTGATGTGTTATCTCTAAGGTTATAGAGATGTGTTGGGATATGCAGCGCCCCAGTAATCAGGATGTAGACTAGACGCATCGTCAAGCGTAATGAGAAAGCGAAATATCCACGACGCTCATGGTCACCTGAGGATAGTGTAGCGAAGAATATTTTATGAGTTTGCTACAACTTGACGGCACTATCACTAGGGAAAACTGGCAGTAGAAAGAACAACGGATGCAAGTGAGTTGAAAAAGGGGTGCAATATAACAAAAGTCATTATATCATGACTTTTCACTGTGACAGAAAATGGCTATTTAAGGCAAATTGCCTTTATATGTATATGTGTATGTAGTTTGTTTAAGGAGTGTTTCTATTTTTATTACAATGATACTCAAAAAATAGGTACTCCTGACACGAAATTCGTATTCGAAAGGTTGCAGGTTCGCAGAATCTGTATTCTGCCAGAAGGATGCTAATGTATTGTACTTAAATAAAATAATAAAAACATAAAATAAGACTTAACCCTTTAACTGTATTGATAGCTATATACTCGTACACTTGTCGAACGCAGAGTATATGTAATATGATATTACATATGAAACTATGATAGTGATAGTGAAAAGAATTTACAAAATGGCAAACCAAATTTTATTAGAAAATCAGACAAGGACGGATGGACGGATCATGACATATATACACGTCATATGCAGTTAACTTGTTAAACATAGAAACTTCACCACTGAAGTGATACTACAGTTTGACAAATGCTTATAGACAAAGCGATGTTATGTCTTAGGAAAGGCAGTAACGAATTATTTGTGCAATTTAGTAAGTGCCTTAAGTAGTCAAAGCCCTTTTTAATACAGATTTGCCTTTAATTTGTAGACCTGCTCAACCCTGTTTGAGACCCATTCATGCAAAACCAAAGAAATGTCAATTTCCCATAGAATTTAGAAAAAGAAATATTTTGCTGAATCAAATTTTGTAGTTATCTCTTGCATAAATCATTTTTCATCTTGCAAATCGTTTTCTTAAATGGAAATAAAAAACACACGCATCACAAGAATGTCAATGTGGCTGTGGTTGATTATCATTGAAACGTTTGTTGGCATATATTATGTAGATGTGCGTCAATGCTTGTTGGACCTATCACGGTTAACTGGTCTAAAGGAAAAAACCTTTTTGCAATCACAAAAATATTTTATTGTTTGCAAGCATTGTTAGTTGGAATCTCATGGAGGTGAAATGCCAACATTCACCTGAAAATTGTTTTTTTACAACATATTTATATATACAAATATATAGGCATATATATGTGTGCGGACGTGTATGACTGTGAACTTACAAACGCAAACGAAGAATGTTCTACTCAGGTATAACTACTTGGCGTAGGGGTTAAATTTCTGCATAAATGTATGTTGTCCCTCTGTTGATTTCTTGGATTGCAATTTTCACGTGCAACCCCATACATGAACTCAGGCACTCGTAGATTGCCTGCATGCAAACACTCGTTATGGTTGTTTTCATTTTATTATTCTGTTAATGTTGTGCATATTTGTTCATGTGTGTATTTTATGCATATTACGAGGACAGTAATAGTCGTTTTGCATTGTTGCTGTATGGTTGTTAGCGTCTTTGCCAACGAGAGTCGGTCGACATATAAGTGGTCTAAAATAGCTCACTTTACCGTTACTTAAAACAGTTTTCATTCAACATAAATCATGTGCATACATGTTTTTGTCAGTAACGCTACAAATAAGCAACAAAAACAACAATTACTGAAGAACATTTTAAGCACGCATATAATGTACATAGGTGTGTACGTAGAATATTCATTATTATCATGATGGAAATGATTGCGGTTTCCTTTGTTTATTTCCACTGACCATAAGAAGTTTAACAGATATCATGCGTTTGACTTAAGCCACAAAAATTGTAATTATCATTAACTTTGGATTACGTATAACATATAGGGAGAGATTAAATTCTTCCTTAACACTGTTGGCGCTTAACATAAGCTGTTAATTATTGTTTTAATCACGACCTGCAGGGGAGTGTACCTTCACTTTTATACCTCACTTTGGAGAATGCGTGGAGAATGCGCTTGTACTAAGGCATCCAAAAATACGTATCATAGACGAAGTATAGTAAATATACACTTGATCAGCGGAAAGTTACAAATCAATTTAGTTTTCTCTTTCTGTCGCCTCTAATTTCCTTGGGCGTGCGTATCATCCACTGTTGAAATACTTATGTTCACAGAAGTTGAGATAGCATGCTTAGCGTTAGTACGGATCGAGTTGGAAAATAGATCTGTCAGTAACTCAAAACGGAAAAAAAAGGTAGAAAAGTAGTATTCGGCCACTATTAAATAGCCCAGGTCACTTCGACGAGTACACTGTCGAAACTATTTTCGGCGTCAAACACCAAAAATCGTACCTCGTTATCACTATTTTCCATGGGAACGCTTACATGGAAATCCTAAAACCTTACCCGACATTTGCTTATACAGCTAGAACTTGCTACCATATATTTCTAAAGGGGTTCTTATACGGAATGAAGTACAAAAAATAGACCAACGTGGGTCGATCAATATAATCATAGGCGCGTCTTTCGCAAATTCTTCTAAATCTCACTTGCATCCACGCATACTTAATATACTCGTTACCGCTATACTGTGGAGTACGAAAAATGCAATTTCCAAACCAGACTAGACGTTAGTGGAAAATTTGTCAAAAATAGATAAACTGGACGGAACTATATTAAAAAGTCATTCAAAAAATCAATGTCAGCTAGCAGAGCCCATTACAAATTTTTTGTAAGGTCACTCTAAAAATGAACGTAACGATCCTGTTCAATGTCCTTTTCAATATCTAGAAAGTCAAAGTATAATCTAGAAAAGAAAAGTCGTGTAACATCGACGTAATCCAGTAATAGTTTGATGGCGTTAAGTCTGACAAATGCGAAGGCATCCAAAACGAGTTCTTTCACATTACTCACATTACGCTCAACAAGTTTTGCCGCGTGTGCTGAATATTGCACTACGATATACGATTCGCTTATTATGTATACGAACCCGTTCTAATGGTTTTTGATTGATGATTTTGATTATCAACAGTGTTCTTAGACCTTAGCAGCTCATAGTGTGTCGCACGTTGTTAGTTCCGCCAACCTGAGGTTTTTACGCTTTGGCTTTTCCGCCCAGTTTTCGTCGCTCGTGGTCATACGATGCAAAACCGACTTCCTCCTATGCACTTGAAGCAGCATTTCATTCTTTCTATTTGGGTCTCCATCTGCCACTCCCTCATTAAATGTGGCCACTATATCGCTAACTTTTAAATCTTACCCGTGATAGGTCCACGTGCTGTGATTCCCCGCAGAATCTCATCCCATTGTTCCTCCACCATTTGTTCCGTTTTGCTGCGTATCGTCTTCAGTCAATTCCTTTTCGGTGGTTCTGCATGGCCCTTCTCCCTCGGCGCAATAATTCTGCGCTATCACCAGATTTTAACACGTGGACTATGCTATTAAAAAAAAAGGGTTGTCTGTGTCTTGCTAAGCTCTTGTGATTATAAAAAGCAAAGAATGCTAAAAAGCGCGAACTTCGCTTGCAAAGCTTTAAAGCTCTCGACATTTTTTCGCTAATTATTTTTAAAAGACATTATTAACAAAATTTCTAAGGAATATCCAGTTTTTTAGAAGAGAGAATAAGAGAGTATTTGCAAAGTGGTCTCTAAGACTCTTTGAATTTAAGAAACGATTCACTTAATATTTTCAAAAAGTTGAATAAAATCCTTATAAACAGCATCGAGAGCACGCTCATTTCAACGTGAAATGAGAAACGGAAGTTCACTTGAGATGCTTTGGAGTGAACCTTAAAACGTTCGCATGAAAAGTTAATCGACAAGTTTCCTGCGCTCTTTTAACACATAGAAGACATTTATGCGACAAAACGCAGCTTTTTAACAACAAAAATATTTTACGATTTCTTGTATGCGTGTATGCATCTGTGTTTGTGTCAGCAAATTAAAAAACAAACGTAAAATATTATCTATTGTTTTAAGTTTCAAAAGTAAATCTTGAACAACTAAAGTTTTGACTTTTATTTCGTATAAAATGCAAAAACAAAGTTTCGTTGCGTCAGCAAAATGTTTTTTTGCCGAACTACCATGATTTGCATTGGCACCCATTTGTGTTCGTAGTTATTGTTGTGACAACAGTCTATTCGAATCCGCTTCTATTGCCTTTGCTTTTCACCTTCTCCTTCTTTCTCAAAAAATCGTTGAATCGTTTACTCGCATTAACTTGGCACAAAAACAATGCATGCACAGCGTTTGTGTATAATGGGCTTGTATATGTATTTATGAATATATATATTTGTATATGTAAAACCTCTATTCGAAGGAACTTTTTCTAACTATTTTCATTAAGATTATTTCGCTTCTTAGTTTCACACAAAAATTCTCAATCAACTTAAGGTTAAAATTCAAATCAATTAAAACATTTGGTGTAAAAGTGTTCAGTTGATTGAAGTGCTTTCTTCTTTTCCTGAGTCCGCTTTGGGAGGGAAGGAATTGTAAACTACAATTTTTCCGTTCTTTCTTTCTTATCCTTTTTGTATTTTTGTCTCTTTCTTTTTTCCTGTTTAACTACATATCCCATAAATATCATTTTCTACTACTGACGTATTCACAACTACAAGTGCATATATACACACATATATATATATATATCGTGATTTATATTCTTTTACATTTTTGTGAAAACACATAAACCACCGCACTTTCTCTATATGTGTAAACGATTTCGTTGTAAAGCCTAATTAAAATGCTCGAGAAGCCATACGTTTGTTTGATAATTAGCCTCAATAAAGTTGTCTCGCACATCAATTATTTCATACGAAAAACTATCGGAATTTGAATGCAATGCAATTAAAAAGCTCATCCAAAATGTTCAAAAATTCAACATTTTTTTTATGGTTTCTTCAAATTGTGGTTTTTTGTTTTTTTTTTTTTTAAATTACACTCGATGATAAATTAATTGATTTCATGATGTACTAATTAAACCTTCCATTTCGGTGGAAGGAAGATTGGACGACCTTGTCGTATACTCTAAATACTCTAAATGATCTGAAAGGTCGCAGTCAAAGGTCGGATACTTGGAAGAGCAAAACGACAATCACTCATTCTGTAATTAAAATGCATGGCGAAATATTCGAACGAAGATGTAAAAGGGTGTTCTTCAGAACGTTCCCCAATCTGAGATGATATAGAACAGATAAAAGTATTATTAAATAAAATAACATAGCAAATGTTTGAATGCGCGTAAGTGCTAACACTTCGGAGAAGCTTAACTGCTCAGTAGCTTAAGAGATCATAAGATCTCGATTTGGGTTAAAATGACTCGAGCGAAAAGATAGAAGTCGTTGGATGTATGAACAAACGCAAAAATAAATATCAATTATCGAGTTGATCCGACAAAAAAAACTCTAAACAAAAATAACTTTGAGAAGCCTTTTAGAAAAGAAAAAGCCATACGACGCCTTGTATTCGGTCAAGGCCGATTGTTAAATATCATATAGCGCACTTCGCCTAATACAATTCTCCGTCTGCGTCCCTCAGCGAACCCCAAAAATGAGACCTGGCTAATGGACTATAAAGTTTCCATACCGTAGGCAATATTTTATTACGTTTATTGTATCGATCGGTACAAGTCTAACGAAGAGTCTTAGCGAAGAAGCATACATTTCTCAGACTGCGGCTTCTCTTCCCACTTCTTTCTGACCAATACCGTGTTGCATGCAAAGGGGACGTGCTTCTCAAGCAAAAATGTTAAGGCTTGTCTCTCATAAGATCACTTATCATAACGCATTTGAAAATGCAATTTATCCCATCCGTACATAGAACATTAAATGTAAACGTTAAATCGATATCTTGAACCAATTTCCATCCCAAAGCATTAAAAAGTAGAGTTTCTTTTCATATCAACGTATATTTTTTTATAGGAATGTTTGCATCCCGAGCAATTTTCCAAAGTCCGTTTCTTCAGTGACCTCAATAACTGTTACAGAAAAAGGGCATTACGAAATTTCGAGAAATAAGCTGCGATCTATAGTGTGAACACCTTAAGACATAAAAAAGCACCGGAGAGACAAACAAGTAAGCGAGCTTACACCAAATGGTTCCAAGTAATGTTTTATTGATATATTCTTACGAAGAATGGGTGAATTGTAATTACAAAGATCAACAAAGCGAATGGACAGAGGAACCAACGATCACAAATAAACCAAATTCAAAAAAAAAGCTACTGCTTAGCAAGTATATGTTTAGTTTGTGAAATTTTTGATATGAGAAAACAAAATTGATGTGAATTAAGAAAGCGTTACCAACGATAACAGCTGATGCAATTTAAATGGAGTTCAAAAGTGAGTGCAATATGCTAAAAGTCATGATATCATGATTTTTCAGTATGTCGGCTTTCAAACCCATATGTTTCAGGAAACATTAGCAACGTTCAGCTGGAGTATGATATCCTCTCCTCACTGCATGCATCTGATATTCCTCCTTACGAATAACCACCGATTTCAATTGAAGTGCTCTCGTTTCATACCCAGTTCTAATCCTGTTTAGAAGTTGGGAAAATGTAATTTTTTGCTAAGCAATATTTTGAATAAAAGACCATCAGAGCTCATACCATTTTGGAACCTGCCACCAATGTTTGAGGTTTTGTCAAAAACATAAGCTTCATAAACCCTCTAAGAGATACATACTCTTAATCAACATATACATCAAATTTTGAATCGATGCATCGACAGATGTCCGCCGGTCCGTACGTGATGTCTGTGGTAAATATTCTCGCGAAAGTTACGACATCATCGTCAAATTTGGGGAAAATATTGGAACTTCATTCGCGTAGGTTGGTTTTTAAAATGGGATCAATTGACAAGAGGATAAGTGTACAATGCAACATAAATAGAGAACTTCTCTGCTTTCTGGGTTCCTTGGTTCCTCATTACTCTTAAGCTACATACAAATACAGCGATAAAAATCTCCAGATATAATCCTCGGGAAGAACTATCCAGGGGAAAATTTTTCTTTTCAATTTTTCAAATATTTTTTTTGATAACTTCTGCGTACATTTAATACTTTATAAAGGAAGACTCTGCCATGCTCACATAACGTTGTAGGGCAACCGTAAAAGATTCGATCATACTGGAATAAAAGTTTCTAAACAACTATTTATACAAATGTAGGAAAATAAGTGGCGTATGAGCGTTGCTCATATGTAAATATAAAAATAACATGTAAACGAAAAAAAAAAAACAAAACACCTGAACTCCTCGACGTATGAGTTATATATAAAAGTTAAAGAGAAAAGTTTAAAGACTTATTTCAAATATGGAGGAAAACGGAATGAAAAATAGATTTATAAGCAACAACTACGTTGTGTGTATGTATACACATCTCGCATGTATATGACAATTGAACATGAATTGAATTTGATAAAGTATTCGAAGCCTTATCGACAAGTTTAGTAACTTTTGAAGAGAAGGAATTATCGCTAATTTACTGCACTTTTGCACTTCATTTCTTATGAACATTACCATCGTTTCGTTCTAAACGTTTTATAATTTTTTTTGTTTCTGATTTTGAACTCATCATCCAAGGATGGGTGGTATACACTTTCTGTCATTTCGCTATAAGACATATAAGAAACTTAGTTCAACGGATTTTATATAGTAGTTAGCAGAGTTCTTAACCAGAGTGACACTATTAGTCAAATTAGCCTCTTTAATCCCCTATTCTCTCTTTGTCCTAGTGCTTATAGCGACCGAAAGGCGATAACAAGCCTAAATTTGATTTGACATTTTAGCAGATTTCTAACTCTACTAGGAATATTGACTTGGGTTATTTATAAACACTTCTGCAATTTATCGGTATCTAGAAAAATTTCTAAATTGTTATCAATGGCCACAAATACTGATCATCATCGAAAGAGTCGCATTCTTTCGACTTACGAAAGCCGTTACTTAAATTATTTCTAAGCATTTGCTCCAGGTGGTGAATAAGCAAAAATGTCCCTTAAGAGCTAGCATAACTTTCCGATTTACTTTGTTCGTCTTCTAAAAACTTAAAGACATACGGACAAACTACTTAACTTTTGGCGTTTTCTTTTTTGCTGCTATTAGTAACTAATTCAATAAATTTTTCCATTTATTTTCTTTACAGAAAGCTATCAACTGGCATCAAATGTGAGACAGTGTGATAAGGGTAGAAAGAAAAGATACAAAGAAAACTTAGAGAAGCAAACGAAGACTTCTTGTTTTCTTTTTGCGTTTCCAAATAACAAAAAATTTTCTTTTCAATTTCTTAATTCCTTTTCTATAATTTCTGGATACTCTAACAACACAAAAAAAGCTGTAGGAAAAGCTCTGCTGTTGTTATGTTCTTAAATAAAATGCAGTAAAATAAGAAGAGAAAAATAACGCTTGCTTTACATCTACACACACACACACACAACTACAAGCATGGGTAAAATGCAACAAAGACTACAAGAATATTCTCGTCAGCAACGACAACATCAAACCGAAAGCAAAGTAAGTTAAAATGTAATTATGTTTGACTGCAAATGTTTGCTCTAGTATAAGGATAAAATGAACGATGCAGAACGTTTTCGTCCATGTTTACAAACATGGCAAAGGTAGAACAAAAAAAAAAAAAACAAAACGCATTGCAAAAGATTAACAATAACGAAATTATGGATTTTTATTTAGGATAAAAAATTTCGTTCATTAAGAATTATTTTATGAATTTTCGTTTCATACTCTTACACTCAACTGCTTTCGTTGAAGGACTTATTCCCATTTAAGAGAAGGGAAGCTCATGATTAAGCTAAGAATATTAAATTCAATTTAATTCCGTACAAAAGTCTTATCTAATAATCATTTCTCTCAGTTCAATAGATTGTTAGCTTAAGGCCTTTTCATTGCATATTTTTCAATTAATTGCCAAGCATATGACACTTTATTCGGTGTGCTTTTGTTCTAGAAATCAACAAAGACAAATAAATGAATAAATAAAAATTAATCGACTCTTGGTGACTTGTCTATAGCAGAAGTAACTCTTTCTAGTTCAAACTTGATGTGTTTGTCCCCATTGCAATTTTTTCATCCTTCAAATTTGTCAAATGAAAGAAGAGAAAATACTTTCAATAAGTGTTCTTATAATCACGAATGGAGGGTGAGTTACTTATATTTAATTTTATGATTCGGTTGCAATAACCAAAATTGTGCATCCGCATTACATAAATTCTTGCACGAAGTGAAGTTTTGAGATAACTTAGCCTCGCGCTTCTCTACATCCAACCGAGTGCTGCTTGTGTTTGCTACGCTTGTCTGTCTTAGTGTAGCAAGTATACGGTAATAGGTTGATATTGACCGCAAACGTGACCGTGATTCGCCCATAGCTATGCCCACAAAATGAATAATGCTTTAAAATCCGTGGCAAATATTGACGCAACATATCATGCTACTGTCCTCCAAGGCTGTTTATATGTATGTTGGATTACAAACACTCACACAATAATCAAAATGCTATAATTTATCCCTCTACGGGAGCTATTGATTTATTGAAACTACAACTTAGTTTCGTATCTGTCATGCCTTCCAGTACATTATGACTGTTTTCTTTTCACATTTGCTTTAATTAACGCTAGCCGATTTCGTTGAACTTAGAATGTTGTAGCGCACTAATTTCGGCAGATGTCACCGAAAGCAAATACTGAGCTTCCATCCTTGCCGTCCATACTAACAGTTGATTTGGCTTTACCCCTCGAGTGTTTTCAATTCGAATTATTATCACTCACGACGACAGGACGGAAACAACTAAGCCGCTGTTGAACTTTTCCAGTCTTCAAGGACTATGGCTTCTAATATTTTATCTTTCAATTATGGTAACATCCGTCAGACGTTGTCAAATAGTTCCCTGCCACACACTTGACACCACTTTTCAAGTTCATGAATTTGAATTGAATATTACCTCTATTTCTTAATTTTTCAACATTTATACGTTTTTTGTCTTCAAAACACGTCACAATCAGTAGTCATGTACTTTTATTGACAAATAGTGAACGCCTTTTAGAGGAGTTTTTCTTGAAATAAAAAGAAAAGGTAACGCTTTGCAAGCAACGGTCCGACTAAGGGGTCTTAGATGATCAAAAATATTCCTCACTCTCTTCCTTCGAACAAATTTTGGTAGAACGTTATAATTTTACTGCATTTATCCAAAAGAGAATCACTTAACAATGAAAGAGAAAAGGACGACAGCATATACATTACTATAAGCGCATTCAAAATCACCATCAAAATCTTCCTCACACCCTTTTAATATATTGGCAGAGGCACTTGCCCTTTTCCAAACCCTCCCAGACTCATACCCATTCCACGTGGTTTCGATGAAGCTACCATGACATATTTTGAGAAAACTTGTAATAAACGTGAATGCTTTCTAGATGCAACTGCTTTTCGGATTGCTTGGCGAAAAGGCGTAGAAGCCTTAAAGCACCTTTTAAGCAAGTGAATAAAAAGAAAAATAAGTTTCTGACAAAACTACCGCGGCCTTACGCCTTAAACATATTCACCTGCCTCACAATACAAAAATTATGGGATGGGATTAGAATTTAAGATTTATTTTGTTTCTTTAGATTTACAGATTGATTGTGAATGAAAGGAATAAGGTTTCATTGACAATACAACACGCAATCCAAGTACTGTTGCACCGTATTTTAAAAAAAAAATAACATCCTATCTTCCTATTTATGTTATTAATTATGGGTTATAGAAATTCAAACCTATATGGGATTTTTTGCTTCAAATCCTGCACAAAACTTGTGCTCCCTCTTCGACGACCATAGCGTTCATTGCTGGAATGTTAGATCATTTGTTGCGACATGAAATGCACAATAAAAGAGAAATTCTTTTCACATAAATGCAAGTAAATTGATATGTTTGTGTCTATGTGTGTGCGGGGCGTGTTGACTCTATTCTAGCTTCCTATTCACATGTTCGCACTTAACCCTGCACATGTAATATTTCAATCATTCATTTTGTGTACGCTTTTTATATATGTATTTTTATGTTTGTGTGTGTGTATGTGTGCGTGTGTGTATGTGTGTGTGTGTAAAAGCTTATACACGTTACGTATAACGGTGCAAATTTTCGCATACCTCGAGGGCTTCTATTAATAATTCACGTTTTTCGACATTTTTATCAATATTTGTGTAAATGAACTTCACTTGAGTGAGTTTTAAATAAAATGTGAAATATTTTCGTAAAATTATAAATGATTGCAATAAATTTAACGAAATGAAGAATAAAATTATAACTGTTTCTAATAAATTTATTTATTACGCTTAGCAAAAACTTTATACACATTTGCAATATATTCCGGATAATATTTTAACGCCGGATATTTAGTCTAGTAATTCTATTAATTTTTCCTTTTTTTTTTTTTTACATAGAATGACAGAATAGGAAGCATGAATTACTGATTTTGCTATTTACAGTCAGTCGCTTAAATCGTGGTAGAATACTCTGCCTACTAGTTTAAAATCGAAGGTATCTGAAACCGAACTGAGAAGTAAAATAATGCATATTGATGTTTGACATTAAGTAGTGTTCTTCTTTATTAGGCATTAATCACAGGTGTGATTGTAGGCTATCGTCATCATTATTGTTATTAATATTTTTAGTTGTGATTATCATTATTACAGTGTACATTAATATACTCTGCACATTGATGACTTTCCAAATTACAATCGTAGCAAACACATACAGTTCTGGTGTTTAAGCAAATTTGTATTTGAGTTCAGTTCAAAAATAACGCTCGAGAAATGAACTTGAAATTTAATATAAAAATAAAAATTTTTCCATTACAAACACTAATAAAATTAACAGATGAAATCTGGAAAGTTGGATACTCGAACGAAATAGCGCCCATTAACTCACAACAAGTGCCCAGACACCACCCTATTACCTATTACCCTATTTGAAATCGCAGACTGCACCTTGCGAAATAGTCGCAGAATTAACGTTACCTCACAACAAAAAACTAGTTAGTCCCGTTGCGGCGGTTAACAATGGGGACTTGGATATTGTATGCCGCCGCCTATTTGTATTTGATAGCACAAACAAACTGCAATTTTCAATTGATAGGAGACCAGAGATCTCTGTCCTTGCCTCTTAAAAATTTCAGTGTTACAAAAACCTTCAGATTTTATATTGACGGTAGCCGGTGGATCTACAATCAACACATTTAGTAAAATGCTCTTAAATATTAACGTGAATCTGCGACGCGGTTTGCCTTTTCTATTTTTAATCGCAAGCGTTTCTAGACCACTAATAGGTGCTGATTTAATTATGGTTCACTGGTAGATATTAAACTTGGTATACCGTTGATGCAATAATATACTGTTACGGAAACCCCAAATCCAGTTAGTGCTAACTAATTGATTTTTCCCAAGTAATATATTTCCTAGGGCATATTCGGGGCGTGTCAAGTAGCTGTCGACCGACGAAGAAGATTAGCGGAAAAACAGATAGGGAAAAGCCCAGGTGCACATTCGGAGTGTGTCATATAGCTGCCGGCCGAGGAAAACGATTAGCGAAAAAGCAGATTAAACGGACTAAAAATGAAGCCATGAAGTTAGGTAATAGTAAACATGCTTGTAAAAATGTGTATAAATAGACTATTTGGGAAAGGCAGAGTCAGTCAGACAAGAACATTGAGTCGTACAAGAAAATTTGAGTACAAAAGTATGAGTTGATGTTCAGTTGCCTTTCCCTAATGCCAATGCGGCTTTTTTTATTCAATTCTTATGGCTGTCATTTGAGCATTGATTGTTTGTTATGCTATAAGCACAAAGTCTTTCTTAATGAAGTTTAATTGCCGTTATAGACTGACAGTAAACAAAAGTCGGTTCGCACTTACAAATTCCAATGTAATATCAAATCTACAGGGACCTACATGACTAGAGATTTAAATGCACATATCCATACAAATAAATTTTCTTCTTATCTCTTCACTCTGCTTCATCACCAAAACCTTTTTTTTTGCATTTTTCACCTTCTTTTTCCTAAATATTATTCACATGCATGAGCGTGAAATGTGAAATCGTGAAACTTTTATTGATTACTATTTAAACGTTGTTGTGACAGGACACCCCTACGAGAGGATAGCCGATGTAAGCAGATACATATCAGGTGTTTACATACGAAAGTGGAATTATTCCATAGAAATACCTCCATTATAGAATAATGATGAAAACATTTTTGTTCGATATATAACTTCTCGCTAATTATATGTTTTTCTCGCCTGTCTGACACTTTGTGAATACTACGCCAAGCAACCTTTGCGGAGGCAAGCTAGTCATAGAGCCATTTTCACAGATTTTAAGAAGTTACGATTGGTCTAACGGGCGCACACCGTAATAATGCCATTAGGTGGTAATCGGAAGGACTTGAGTTGTTGAGCCGCATGAGCTTGCACTTTCCAATTTGGTGCCTCCAAGCAAACCGATTTTTCTGTTTGGATGGATGGACGAATGTCATGTAAAAAAATGATTGTGTATTGTTTTTTTTTTTTAATATTTCGCTCGGTTGTTCAAACAGCGATGAATTTTTGTTGAAAACGTTTTACCATATTCTAAAGGTTAATAACAGACTATACTCTTCTAGTCCCTTCGTGTTTCTACTAAAGCGATTCAGTTTCAGAACTGATGTGACTGCTTTGCCACTTTGGAATCACTAATTGATTTTTTCCTCTGGAATTCCCAAAATAGATCAACCTGTTCATCCCCATTTAGGATACGATGGAAAAAAGGTTTTTTTTGGTAACATACACGCAAAGAAAATATGATGACGACGAGAGTCCTTCATTTGCCGCAGACCTCATTGTTTTCGTTACTTCCTTGCCACTTCTTTGGCTTTGATGTACAACCTATAAAAGTACAGAGAAATCCGCTAGCCGTGGTATTATGTAAGGCCATCCATAACCCAATGATGATCTAATGTTTACATTAAAAGAAAAACAAATTTAGTTTTTAAGTTAACTATAAGAGCTTGTTTTCTAAATCCTGTTTCGAAGGTCCATTTCGTTTGTTTTGGAAAAAATGGTACCAAAGGGATATTTGTCACTGAATGGTGCTTGCTATTGTTTATCGAGCATCACTATTGGCGCACTGTTAAATATGACTTTTCAATCCATAATCTCAATGCAGCAGACTCCGTACCGTATCAAAATAAAATGGTGTAAAAATTAATGAAATTTCCAAAAAAATCGCTATACTTTATGAGTTTACTTCGAAAAAGGCAAAAAAAGTCAAGCTAACCCCAGAGAAAATCTGTGAGATTTGCGGTTAACGGGTTTTAGTGAACGCAACACGAAGCGGATGATTTCCTCGCTTCGTATATATGCGTTTTATGTGTATATATGCAGTATGTATTCTCGCATAGTCTTATATTCTGAATAGATTCAGAACCATATCCCTCTGTCTAACGCTTCCATCTTTATTTTTTTTTTTTTGTAAGCAAGTAAACATCCGTCAAAACTGGTTTATTAACGAAACTCGTTCGGCTGCAGCCATCTAAATTGTAAAAACCCTCCAGGAAGAAGTTAAAAAACGAGTACAAGTTTGCATCAATAACCTACGGCTCATAAATTATATCAATTTGAATTAAATTTTGGTCTGGTCGGTTTTTATGCATTTATGCGGGCATGCCCTGATAAGCATGAATACGGAATTCCCTCTCACCATTAAAAACACTGAAATCAGTGTAACGCACGTTTAACAAATAAAATTATTTTATTCAAACTTATGAAGCAAAAAAAAGCATTCATAATAAGTTTTTATACAGCAAGCACTACACTGTGTGTTTTTTTTTTTGTTAAAGAGTAGCTAACTGTGTTTACATAACATTGCAGGAAGTTCGTAAGTGTTCATTAGCGCTTAACAGAGTGTTGAAAACTAAAATAGGGGAATTATCGCTTTTTGCCGCACAACAATTTGTTAAAATGAAGCTCGAAGTCTATTGATTCTTAATGGGCTCATGACTATTTTTATTTAGTTAATTTCGTAAAACTCACACATTAATGTGGCTCAGCGCCACACGGCCCTTTTTGGGGCTATCTGGCAAGGAAACATTTACTTCCGCAAACTTTCTACCAAGTTAGTTAAGTCCACATATTTAATCAGTATATCTAAGTTGCATACCGCATCTGTATTAGAAGCATTTCAATGTTTTGCAGTAAGCGCTGCTTTAATTCTCTTTTGAAACTTGATATGGATGCTGAGTTTTTAAGGAATACTGGCAAACTATTGCATTCCAAGCTACCCTTATATCCAATTCGCTGTTCCGTGATTTCCAAGCGACATTTGCACACGCGCGTATCAGAACCATGTTGATTTTATTCTAATTCAATTGTGTGCGTCCCTATACTATGCACAAGTTTGCTGGTGTATAGCAACAGACGCCGTTTGTGTAGGCTATGTACAGATCGAATTGTTTGAACCGCGTCTTTATGTAGGTATACCGTAAAAAACGCCATTGGAAGTCTAAATATATTCTTTAGTGCCTTGTTTTGTACAACTTGGAGAAATTTCTAGTCATTATATATACAAATAATTTATTCTACTTTGCCAACCATTTCGCTTTTTCCTTCAGTTTATGCCTTAGTTTAAACATTATGCCTATTATTGGAGAAACTTTTGTACGAAGCCAAGACACCTTGTTCCACAGGCATAGTTCCAAATATTTGACGGTATCTACTTCATAAATCCCACTTGCGTTTAGTTTGATAATGCAACTATGGTTTCTGTTCTTCTGAAGTTTAAATTTGATAAAATTCGTTTTGCTTCAATTCAAAACCAACCTGTTAAGTCTTGCATAGTTTGCGATTGAGGTGGCGTCACCCTTAACCCGTAACTGCAATTGAATATCTTGATTGTGTGGGTAGAGGGTACATAAGTCGTCAGCGTACTTCAATATTCTACCACGTAATCCAATATTATGTATGTCATCCATGTAAATCAGAAATAATAGTGGATTCAAGATACGTCCCTGCGGTCCCCCACCCTCGACACCCTTCATGCATTTTTGCCCGAGTTTATTTAAACGAATTGGTTTCTGTTGGTAAGATAGATTTTAAAAAATACAACATCCCCTCCACTTAGGCCGTGAAAAGAAAGTTTTCCAATTAAGATATGATCCACCAAATCGAATGACTTCGTGAAATCGCATAACTTGCCGTCTATACCAGAGTAATCATTGTCCAATCAGCTCCCAGCGTACCTACCTGAGTATCTGTTGGTATCGGGAAAAGCAAATTTGTTTATACCTTCACTAAAGATATGAACTAAGCAAGGAACCAGTCCCCTTGAACAGTCAAATGTAACCCTAGCCGATTTTATAAAATAAAATTCGCAATAAACTTTATGACAATCAGATTTTTTTATACATTTTTGGTACAAACATTTTGAGAAACTTTCCAGTTTTCGAAGAGAGTTAGTGTTTGGGTTTGCTGTCCATATTTCCATATTTCGTTCACGCAAACGAACCAGAAGGTTTATGGGTTTATGTTAGTTATGTGACTGTTAATTACCGAATGGAAGCGTATAGATAACAAGACGGACCTATTTTCTCAAATTGACCCGAAGCGTGTCAAACGCTGAAACCTTGTTATGTGCAAGGAAAAAAAATGACTGTTCAAACGCCCGTTATCGTAATTCCCAAAAAAAACCAAATATTTAAAGTTCGATTTATTTCTGCAGGTCTCTTTATGGACACGTGTTTTTGTACCGTTATAGGTTTCACTATAATTTTATAGCTTATTGCTCGGCACATATTCTCATAATGAAAATATTTTATTTACTTTTTGTAAAAAGGAGCAAAAAAGTTCTGACAATAAATTCAAAAGAGTGTTTAATGAATAAATATAAACAAGGGAGAGAAATACCCTACAACAGATTCATAACGCATCCTATTCACGAGATTTCACTCGTTCATGTTTTCCCTTTCACAAGTAACAAATTGACCTGTTGTTGACAGATAGCTGAGAGATGTTTTGAAAAGTTCAGCGGTACTCTCCAAGAAAACGGCTTTCGCGGCTGTTGAAAATTGTTGGTAAAAGTGTAGCAAACGAACATCAGACTGCCTTGAGAAGTAAGACATTTTTTTCTTCAAATTTTTAATCGACTTCATAATGTCAGGTATTTCTCGTGCTACATGCGTATAGGGTAAGATGACAATTTTCAAAACCTCAATCTCATCTGGATATGCTCTACTTGGATATACTCTCTTAGCGACCTCCCTATGTTTTGATTTAAAAAGTTTGGCAATAAGAGTAAAGTTTTCCAAGTTTTTCAATTATTAGGCATTAGATTACAAGCAGGACAGAACTTCAGATCGAAGATTCCTTATGCTAATAAAGGTTAGAGCAAATTCGTATAAAGCCTTCCGCTAGCAGTGTTGCTCTTTGCGCTTCAAAAATGCTATTCAGAAGCAGACGTGTACATGTAACTACTTTATGTAAATAGAAGGACGTTTGCTATTTTTTTCCTTTTTTTCCTTTTTTTCAATATTTCATATATGCCTGTATATGCGCCTACATACAATCAAAATAAACAAACATAAATGCCTATGTTTGTATATAAAAAATAACAACAATGCGAATGACTGTAAATTTATTTTATTATTTTTTAGTTTCTGTCTTTTATGGTGATGCGCATTCAAGTAGATCTATATGTATATACAACAATTTATGTATATGTATTATACAAATCAAATATGCGTTCACATTTTTATGAAAAAATAATTCTTTCGCATATAGTTACATATGTATAGGTTTTATATGTCAGAATGCATGCATGTGACATTAGTTCCTATGAGCTGTGAAAATTGAAATGACATTTGCACGAAGCGCTTAGACACTATCTTTATATGTAGACATACATATATGCGTTAGTATATGGCAATAACAGACAATTCATATTTGAATGCGTAATATTAATGAAAAAATCGTAATAATAATAACAATAAAACAAACAGCCGAAGTTATTGTTATTCTAATACATTTTCCAATATCCGACTATACACGATTTCATTGACAGTCATGGCTGCAGTCACAGCAATTACGCTTGAAGTCAGACATCAGAAGTTACAAGATGCAATTTTTATAAAGATTTGCAATTTAATGTCAAATGAAAGTAACAACAACAACAACAAGGTAAATACATCGGCGAGAACAATGAATACATAATGCAGTAAATGTTATAGTGAGTGCGTAGCAATACGCAAATACGTAGAAAGCGATTAGAAAAGAAATTATTATAAACCAGAGTTTTCCTTGTGTGTAAACTTACCTGGCGGATGTTTATGTTACGCCTTCTTTTTCGTTTCGCAACGTGTTTCATTTCGTAGGTTGTATAAGTGCTAGGTTGTAATTAGGTGAAATATTGACAAAATCGATTTTTGAAGTCTTCCGAATGTCCACTTTTGAGCTTAATAACTGCCAACGGGTGTTTATCCCAAAGAAAGAAATTTTTCGATTAAAGTAAGATGAGAACTAGCAACTAAGTGTTTAATTATATGATTTTGCCCACAATTGCAAGCTGGATCCTTTGCTGTGAGGATGAGGCGAATTCTGAAATTCTTTTATTTATGATTTTTATTTATTATTAATTCAATTTAACAGAAAGTTGCTGGTGACACTATGAAAGATAGTTTAGAAGAAAAATGTAGTATGTAACTTAAGCATTCCAAAAGTTGTGATCTTGAGATTACGTAGAAAGACGCTGACCAGATGTTTACTCTTGCTATCACATCGTTGCACTATTTTAGCAATGAATAAAAATAAGCGCTTGCTTTGGATGTTTTTAGCGCTTACCTTCACTGTTGTAACATATCCAGGCCTTGTTTTTCAATTATTCGGCTCAATGGACTTACAACGAAATTATTCACTGAACGTCTAAATGGAATTAATTCACATTGTTCGCTTCACTTTATACTAAAAGACAGTGTCAATATTGAACTTATCATCAACTTGTTACATGCTAAAAATACTCAAAAGTTGGAGATGACTTGAAGTAAACGGTCATGTCATCCGCTTCTCTTCATGCCAAACGCCCTGATTGCAATTTCACAACTGTCTTCAACGTGTTATATACTTTATTATTATTTAATTTCCTGTGTTCTGCAAATCTAGATGTGGATCCACGAAGAGTTATATATTTTGATTAAATTTCCAATTGAGTTCAGCTTAAACATGCGTCAATTATATTCTTATCGGACTGTAATCGGTGATAGGATTAAGAACCTTTTTAATGTAGGTGTTTTCAAATTTCGCCTTGACCTGTCAGTTATATAGGGGAGCATATAAAAATAGGAAGGAGAGGGTGAGGGGAGAAGGACATATACTCTTCGTACACTTGCTTGGGCCCTGAATTATTGAGAACTCTAATTATTGTTCAAGTTGTTTTCTACTAATAAATAAAATGACGAGATAGTGTCTGTCCAGAGGGTGAATTCGCTTTGGAGGACGGAAGTGAATCCAAAATAGTCTTAGAAATCTTTGACTTGCTTAGCTGCGGTCAAGCCGAAAGAAGCGACCAGTACTTTGCTTACAAATGTTCGACTTGCTTGTAGAGTTTAATGGGCGGACGGAATGTTTCGAAAAGCCATCCCGATAATGATTACAAAGCAGAATGGTCAGTCTGTGGGAACTTTTCATGTGTTCAGCTAATGTCTAGCAATTTAAGGGAAAGTGAAAGATCTCACAAACACATTGTGCCACTAACCTTTTTTGCGCACAATATTAGATTTTACACGATTGCTTTCGCCACTCGATCATTGCTCTACCCCTTAACTCCTTTCTTCGTTTTGAGTGCAATGGCGGCTGGGTAATGTCTGAAATTTTACATGACTATTCTGTCTTTGATTTCTTCTCCTGACCAAATTACTCTCAGTTTCCGTTTGATTAAGTTGCAAGAACGCTCTCATGCGGTATGCAATCATTGCAGCAACGATACGACACTTCCCCCTTTAAGTCACTAGTGAACAATATAAGGGAATCCAGCACTCGATTTATTTTATTTTAGATGCTCCACTAAGTATTCAAAGAATATGCGGGAACAGAAATTCTTGCAGATGTCACATTTTCACTGCTTTTACTCATTTATTCATTGATGCTGTTATCTAAAGTATAAATTGTAAAAAATAGTTTTCTTTTACACCGTACATTTAGTACGTAGCGAACACAAATTAAAATGGGAAAAAAGGAATTTCTGCAAGAGTGCCTAAGCAACGAACCTAAAAACAATATGTTGCAATGCCAAAAGATATTTTTATGTATGTGAGCACAGTTTGCGAAAAAATTGTTGAAAAAAGAAAAGGTGAAATAACATTAACGATAAATGAAGTGTGAAGGTTACATATATATACCTTAAGTATTCACAACAAGCACTGAGTGGTAGCGGATGACTGAGCTTAATGGTATACGATTGTTTTTAAAATATTTTATAACTTGACGCATTTTGAGCAAGGGGACAAGAAAGTAAAGCGAAATATAAAAAAAAAGAAAATAAATAAATATAAAGAGAAGATTATAGTCGGATATAAACGAATATTTAGATTTGTACATAATAATAACACCTTAGACCGGGAAAAAATGCACTTATGTCGTGTGAAAAGCTTTCAAGTATTTTCTAACAAAAACACGTATATAAGGGCATCGCAAGCTTAAGAATCCCCTTCTGAAATTGTACACAGAATTCTCTCAAATTTTTGTTTAAACCGAACCTTAAGCAACCTTATTATCTTCCTACACCTATTTACTTATAACTATTATATAAGTATAAGGTAGGGTTGCACCTTGCAATCGTACCCTAGAACCTGAAAACCTTCGAACGTAAACTAACGAGAACAAAAGCCATGAATTCAGTTACAATACAGATAATCGAAGTAGAAAAATAAGCGAACGGAAATGCGACAGAGAGACCGACTGACGGGGAATCCGAAGACGATTGAGATTTCTGGGCTCAACGAGAACATAGCTTTGATTTATGGACTTTCTGTTGAGTACTTTATTTAAGTTTTGCAAACGGACTGGCAAGATTAGTAGACCCTTAATCTCCGTATAGTGCTTTGAAAAGAAAAAGAACAAAATCAAAATGAATGCTAAGTGAAATAAGATAAGGCGAGAATATAAATATGAGCTTAGAGAAGATAATACGCGCGCGATTGCCAAATGAGAAAATCGCAGCTTGAATGTATTTATGTTCTTTAGTTTTTTGTTAGAAAGGAACCTAAAAAGCCCTCAGCTAAAATTGCAATATAATACAAAATTTAAAAAGTGTTGAGCCTAAAAAGAGATCGCATTACTTAGTACCTGTCATTGTCGTTTCCTAAAAGCGTGAAATCAATAGAAAAAATTTTTATTTCCCGATTTATTTTCCTGTTTACCTTTACAATACATTTTAGACTACTTATTAAACAATACTAAAAGGATACTGCATACTATACTACACAGACGAAATATATATATATATATATGCAATTCTATGTAAATGAAAGAAAGCATAATGCAGTCTTATGGTAAAAGCAACGAAACTAATAGTATTTTTTTATGTGGAGTTAGTATATAACAATAATGGCGGCCACAGGTTTATGGCAACGTCACACTTGAATATAAATTAAAAGAACAAAGTGTGACGAGATTCAAAATCCATTTGAAGAGCACATAAATAAATCCATTAAACTCCGTATATCTTATGAAGCCTTACATTATACTCACATAATTAATTTTCAAGTTTAATTATTCTGCCAACATCAGCCTTATCTACATCATTATTCAGGTAATTATGCAAGCGAAAAGGAAAAAAATTATTTTAAAATTTCTTTCTTGGCTTATTTGCTCTATTTTTCGTTTTCTTTTTTTCCTTTTTTCCTTTTTTATTAATAAATTTTGTGAGAAAACAATACTTGAAAGTGAATTGTCGTCAACATATTTCCATCGTCAACTTTATTATTCACATCATCATTTTCATCATTATAGTCATCGTCATTCATCATATCATCGCTATGCTCATTATAATCAGCATTATCGTCTCAGTGCTGATACTGAATGATCCTTATGTACACATGGAGAAGGCTTGAATAAAACATAAATTTTTCAATTTTACTGCAACGTGGTTGTCATTGTTGCTTTTACTTCATTTTCGCCTGCAACTAAAGGTAAATTTGCACATGACAACTTTCGTATATATGACCTATAAAAAGCATGTAAATGTATACATATATATAGGTATGTACGACCGACAATTGTCGCATAAGAAATATTTAAAATGCTTTTCAACCATGTTCGTGCTGACTTGAATCTTTTATTTTTCGGCTTATTAGCTGCGATATGCACATGGAAACATGTGTGAAAACATTGGCAAGGCCCACCCTGGGCAGGGTGATGGATATCCATGCATCTATCTGTAAGTTTTTTGTTTTTAATTTTAGGATGTATTAGTAGCTGCTACGAAGACAATCAATGCGGAATTTCAAATTTGTTGACAACACTCGCTTCGTTTTCCTACATTCATCACAGAGTGCATGTATGTACATAGGAGAGTGCGTATGGCGAAAAGCCTTTCAGAAATTTCACAAAACACATTTTCGCCCGATAAGTATGAATAGCAAAATCGATTTAACACTATGGCTGCTTTCTGAACTTATGTTCATTTCCCCAAATTGTGACCTGGAGAAATATTCCGAAAATTCTCATTTCACTAACAAGTTTCAAAACCTGTTCCTCGTCAACCTCGTTCGTAATTATCAGGATTTCTAGCATTTATATATAGTCTTTACTTTTCACAAATACCTACGCAAGGTAGTCATCTACACTTCAGATGTGCTGCGCTGCTTTATCTCATTTAAATATCGCATATATGTGTGTGCACATTAATTGCCCCCATATATGCTGAAGTTATAAGTTGTTTTAAGCGTAAAAATATCAAGAAAATTTCACAGACAGATTTTCTATGATTACTGGAAATGAATTTTAAGACTAAAGGCTCAAAGTACCAGCATCTAAGGCCATTCGATTTATTGAAAATCCTATCACACTTGCCGTTTGAGCCCACGAGCATTGAGTTGTCAGTCGAGACCGTTCGCCTATTCGTTCACTCAAGCGGTTGGTAAATTTCCTAAAGACTCTTAAGAGCGTCCATTATGAAGTCATATCAATTGATTCCGGGAAGTGTACCAATTTGATGGGCATGATGAAAACTGGGAGTGTCTTACAAATTTTTGTCTCCGTATCTTAACCGCAAAGTTCTTTTTTTGTTAGGTAACGACGCACGAAGATTTTTCTTATACGACATTATTTTCGGTAAAATACTTTAATGAAAAGTTGGCTTCAATTCCAGGTTTCGTTTAAGGTGCGGCACTTCTTTGGCGTATATTTATTTGAATATCAGATAGTAGTGGATAAGGAGAAGTCAATCAGGGTTCCTCTCTTGATTGAATTGAAAATAAACAAACAGTTTTAAATTTATCACAAGCTAGCATAAGTTATTCAAAGTCACTCGAGAACGTCGTATGTATTCGTTAGAATGTCCTAGGTTTCAAACGGATTGAAAACATTAGTGCGCTCCCAGTGTTTGTCGGTGGGTACATATTTAAAGCAAAAAATTTAAAATGCTGATATACTGATATACGTATGTAGCCTTACTGTCTGAGTTGTATGACCTTATTTACACATACACGTGAATGCATAGAAATACAGGTCAGTATTGCAACAACGTTTGTATATATTTGTACGACGCATAGCTAGCAAAGTATTCTCTAAAACTTATAACCTTAGACTTGAGATGAAGGCGACGTTCCATTCCTTTCTAGCGTATTCTCCTTTATCTGCATAACGCATAGGAAAAATGTATTGTCAAAGAGCTCTTTCAGGTTAAAAGATTGTTAGAGTACTTGTTTGCTTTTGCTTTGTCATTCCACACAGTTACACAGTTACACAGTTTTCGATAACATATGTTAGAAATGTTGAAGAAAATTTAAACAACTTTGAAATTTCCTACATAACCCAAGTTCTTTTGGTTTTGAAGGCATAAAAAAACTTTCTTCAATTAAATCTTTTGCAAATGAGTGTCTTGTCTTCCACTCCATTCAATCGAACGGTTTGTCTTCGACATCGTAATATTTATTATAAATGCTTGTGTTTAGAAGTAAATAAATCAACATTGGGCTTAATTAGCATCATAATAAAGCATAATCTATTTATAAGCTCAGATCGGATTGATTGCATTTCAATTTCAACAAACCGACATTTTCATCTATTGTGTAAGATGTCGTTTTCTAAGAATTGGACACAAGCTTATCTACTATATATTGTGGGAACGGCGTGCAACCGAGATATTTCATTGTAGCAGAAATTTTCTATATATGTTGTCTATCTTATCTATACACAGATATATAAATTTATTTTAAGAGGAGGCATTATGTGGGAAACGCACAGACAAGTGGTCCGATGCAATATATTTTTAATAGCGTCCCTGGCCCAAAATACATCATTGTATTTAACCAAAATTTTGCAAGAAATTGCGGCTTGGAAATGAAATACAAAAGTACGTAAGCAAACACTAATAAGACAGGTGGACAGACCAGTTTGAATCTATTCAAGATATGACTACGAACCGATTAGCATAACAAAATGCGAGCTATCTTAAATCCTTCTGGACGTCGCACACATTCGCACAAACTTAATACTCTTCTAAGCACAAGTGATGTAAGGTATTTATAAACTCCCCGTGTATATATATGTGTATATATTGTTCGTAGCTTATTGGCGGGTATAACAATTTGAATGACAAGATTAATATATCCCTAATATATCAAACTGATAATGTTAATAAACGTATTCAAATACACCCGAGCATGCATCATGCAGCAAGCAATTGAATAAATTACAAAGCATCTAAAGTCGTAATACTGACATCAATCTAGTAATAAAAAAGTACAAAACAGGATAAAAAAAAAAAAGAAAAGAGAAAAATGTAAAATAAAAAAAAAAAAATGCTTACGATTACTCTCCACGTAAGATATATGTATATGTAAATAAATATTGTCAACTTTACATGCCGCATATGCTTACTTGACTGCTTTCTCATTTCCCTCTGACACCATATCTGCTTGCATTATGTATGCACATTATGAATGTAATATAAAACTGTTCCGTGGTATGTAATATATGCAGATTAAAATTCCCAAGGAGTGTGTGCGGAGCTTGTGAGCCACCAGCTTGCTATGTAGATATCATGGACTTTTACTTAAGTTCATGTATATTTATAGTTTATATAAATATTTTTTAAATTATTTCAGACACCACTTTTGTCCATTGTTGGCATTTTTGTTATCAATCGTCGCAATTTTAAGACATTTTTTCATAAATTTTTTTTTTTGCACTTTCTTCCGAAATAATAAAAAAATTCAATTAACGATTAAAAATTATTTCTTACCCATTGCCCATTTTATATGCCGTTCTATTCTCGAGATTTAAAATCATCTTTAATCGCATCAAGCTGGACTGTATGTCCGCCTGACTGATGCGCCTTCAGGTATTCTGTTCAACCTGCAGATAGTAATTTTCGAGATCATTTCATGTAATTTGATAAACTAACTAAAATAGTAACTTAAGGGCAAGCACTCTTCCAAATGGATTGGATACCAGTGCTTGTGCGACCACTTTTCACAAAACTTTGTGTTTTAAAAAAATTGTTTTGTCAAGGGATGAAGGGTGTTTGAAATTCAACCTTGTCCGTCGATAACATTTTAAGTCATTTTATACAAATTTTTATTAAATTATACCTGACGCGACACTTTAGTGGTTTATAAAGAAAAACGACTACAGCAAAAGCTTTAAACAACAACAACAACAACAACTTTGCGTTAAGTCAATGAAAACGCTCTCAGCGTTTTTCCTCCTCACGACTCAAATACCCGCTCCTCTTATTTTGATTTCATGTCTTTTTTCATTTATTCGTTCGTTAAGTGTGTATAAAGCCATAGGCCCATTACTTAGGTGCATTTCATGTGCAAGAAGAAACTACAACAAGTCAGCTAAATGGCTGCAAAGCAATTTTCCTAAATAAAATATTTCGACTTAGGAGCGATAACCTTTCGCATTCTTTCTGGTGCAATCATCACT
The DNA here is from genome assembly GCA_001077435.1 of Glossina morsitans morsitans. Classification (NCBI taxonomy): domain Eukaryota; kingdom Metazoa; phylum Arthropoda; class Insecta; order Diptera; family Glossinidae; genus Glossina; species Glossina morsitans. Next base: position 54,182 of record CCAG010023429.1, read on the forward strand.
GTAGAATTTTTGGAATTTCTATTCAAAAAGTTACATGAAGTGATTATCATATTATCACTGTGCTATCGCACAACTTTATACCAATCTAAGGGTAAAAACGCCTCATTGATTTTCCCTCACCTCTTACTGTACACAATTTAGTTTTCTTATATGAATTTCGTATACACCTAATCCTCTTCTTACACGATAGATACGTTCCCAAGCAATACGTGTAAAAAAAAATTCGTGTAAAAAGAAAATTGCGTATACTTAAGAAAACTAAACGATTACGTCTGTTGTGCGATTAATCTAAAGCATTCTAAACGATCAGTGATCGGCCTGGTTAGAGAGAGAGAGAGAAAGAACTTTTGCGCAACAACTACTCGCACATATAATTACATACGCAATCTATTATATAGAACGAACAATTAACTTTATTATTAAATTAGTGAAATTTGGTTTTTGTTTCATTAACAAATTACTTATAAATGGGCCTTCAATTAAAGCCTATTGCAACTCTTACCTAAACAGCTCCTTGATGCGTTTTCTCAATAGCGTTCATTTAATCATTCACGACCTTACCTTGACTGCTTTACTTATCATTGACCACTTGTTTGTGCACACATACACAAGGTTCGTATCAAAATGTTCGTAATTGAATTTAGAATATTTATCGCTTTACATTACATGCTTTCCATTAATGTAAACAATTTAATTGAAAATTCCTTAAAACATATCTCAATGAAATCAATCGGAAACATCAGTGCGTCGTAATTGTTGGCAAAACGCATAGACACAAAATATAAAAGAGAGAATTAAATGTCTACGGTACCCGTTGAGTTGATTAAAGCAAATATTATAGTATTTATATAAGTAACGAATCTGAACATCTAACTATATATTTGTTCCTTTTTGTTGTCTTGAGTGTTGTTTTGAATGGCAATCAAACAAATTTACGTAACAAAGAGTGAGCAGCAGGAAACGCATAAAACAAGTAAAGCATATTTAGTTGAGTTAAAACGAATTACGTATTCGCGATAGACATGAGTTGCAAGCAGGCATTTTTTTTTTTCTTTCATAATTTCTTTCATAGAGCAGAAGCAATTTTAGATGTGTTTTGAATTCGCATAATAAAGTTTCTATAAATTCTGGGTAAATAAGTAAGCGGTTCAATCATTAACTTTATAAGACTTTTCAGATAACTTACGAGATTTCGATATTGAAATTTTCTATAAAATAGAGAAAGTATTTTGAGATACATTGTCTCTTATAAAGGCTGGCGATAAGTGATCCATAAAACCCATTGTATCAGTGGAATGTGCACTTCACCTTTTACTTCTTTCCCTGCTCTGGTTTTTCATTTCTTATAAAGTTTTAAATGAAAAAAAAAAAAAAAAAGTTCTTTTGACATAATTTTACATTATCTAAATATCTCTATATCAGCATAGGTAGTCAGTGGTTTCTGCCAGCAATTCACTGCTATTCATATGAATTTCTTCTAAATATTTCGGGAAAATTTCAAATATCGGTATTGTTTATGAAACCTTAAAAGCCTTTGGAAGTGTTTTATTTATTTATTTATTGTTTCACTTATACTCTTAGTAATGGATTGCGGATCCCTTTTTGTCAAAGGTATCGAAGGAGAATGCACTTTTACTTGCTTTGATTAAATATTTTTGAAAATTTCAAAACAACGTTTCCAGCGAGGTTTTGAAATTCAGAAATAATTTATCCCCTTTTTAGATCTGTTTGTTACTGAACTATAGCCAATGTAACTATAAAGAGTTTACGTCTGTTCGTATGTTGTGTAGTAGCCGATGTTTCAAATAAACATTTCAATTCTATTCACAAGGACCTAATAATTTTGTATAGTGTTGTAAAGATTTACCTCTTTTTAGGTCGTTTCTTATACGCTGTTACCAAAAACGACTCTATGAGCAATGAGTTCGATTATATTATGCATTGTATACATGACTGTTGGATAATTGTAAAGAATTTGTAAAATTAAGATTTGGAGGCTTGATATCTTATTTTGCTGGAGGTTTGAGGGTTCGAAGGTTTGCCTAAAGTCTCTGCATCTTCCGCCTTTGGTTCACCTCATTAAAATCTTATATAAAATCTCACCATACAACAATTCGCTTAGTACAATTATTCGCTCGTTTTGACAAAAACACATCAAAAATTTTACATTATCTTCATGTGAAGGCGTACTATTCACGAAGGCCCGCATATTGGACATTGTATGCCGTGATCAAAGTTTAACAAACTTAATCTACTTGCCAAAGATTCTATTACTTTTCAATATCCATCATAGCACACTAGAAATCATACTTTCTCACCATTTAAGGGCTTGTTTTTCGTGATAACCCTTAAAAATGTTAAGATTTAAAAAATAGACCTATGTGATCCAAAATCCCGACTCTTAGTTTTTTTCATTATTTTGCTACTACGAACCAATTTTCATCATAAAATAGCAAACACTAAACTATTTTCTGAAGGATTTACTGTTCGTGAGATATCTTGTACGCAGTGGGGTCTAAGAGATAGACCAATGCAGTTCAAATTTGATCCACTTAATTTATATGTGAAATCACCATCACGAACAAATTTTCATCATAAAACATTAACAATTAGGCCTTTGGGTGTATAGAGGTCTACATCTCCTGAGAGTTCTTACATGCAATGATATCCAAAGATTGATTTCTTTGTCAGTTTACTGTTATCATCTCATTTTCACCATGAAATATTGAAAATCAGATTTTGATACCAGAAAACTGTTCCAGTCGAAATACTTTTTTCATACCAAGCTGGAATGACGCAAATACTATTGTACAGCGAGTTTTGTCGAAAAATTTGGAAAAGTTGCGGCTTGTAAGCGCGAATTTTCATGGACAGCCATCAGAGAGGCTTAAGAACATTTTCTGAATCGACCGATAAAATATTGTGTCACAATTGATACGGAGGGCGTATTTAAAACCCAGAAAGACTTGAGATTGTATAGCATCCATATCTTCATTAATTATTTTAGGCCATGGAAAGAATGAAATCATTTCACGATATTATTTAAGAGTAGAAGAATAAGCACTTAACCAGTTTTCCAATGCATCACTAATTCGTGCGAGCAGTTTGCACCGACAAATGCTTGGAGTATCATTTTTTTCCGATAGCGAATAAGAAAAACAAACAGCACAACTGGAAGATAAACAAAGAAGTGCTATGCGTAATATTCGAATACATTTTGCACAGAAATTTTTGTCGCTACTTTGCTTGCGTAGGTGCTCATATAAATAACGTTAATGCGACCTTATGCGATGCACTTGGATTTAAATTTTCTTACGTGTGGTGGGCATCTTGCAAATGCAAATAAAATTTATAATTTATGCATTGCATGTGTGTATGTATGTACGTATACATCTTTTGAGAGTAAGATTTTCTCAAAAGTTTTCGTTCTATCATTTTCTCGTTCTGTTCGCTTCGTGAACACTTAACTAATTAAGTCTGATGAAAATTTCCTTTATAGAGTGTAATGACACCTCGACATTCTTGCAAGACTGCACCCTTGTCTTTGCATCATTGCTGGCGTTATTCTTTGAACTTGCAACAAATTAACATAGCAAATAACGATAGTATATATATATATATATATATATAGATATTTGCATATAGATGTATTTTTACCTTTTTTGTAAAACTATACTTTATCAGCAACAACTGGTTCGTGTTTAACGCTTAACATATAACACATAGTGTTTGTAAATCGTTCTTATTATTTATAACCAAATGATGAAAATTTAACGAAATTTATTTTCTCTAAATACGTTCATAAGATTCATTATCCTATTTAACAAACACACCGACACAAACACAGACACATGCACACGTACACGTACAAACGTATATATTTAGAAGTAAGCGCTTACCTATATTGCTTGCTCGGTAAGCATTTCTTTAATAAGCCACTGAACAAACACTTCGCATTATCATCGGTTTTTATACGTTTAAGGTGAATATGAAAGGCTGCAGTTACAAACATACTAACTTACGCATGTCTCTAGAGAACGTTCGCCTATGTAAGAGTAAGAGTAAATGTCTGTATAATTGTAAATAAATTTATTTCCTTCACTCTTTCAAAACATTTTGCATCAATACTCTTACACTTTGAAAATCCACTTAGTGAACATTTAAACGAGATGCAAAAGAGTGAATTAGCAAAACTCCTTAACTAAATATTTATTCAGTTATTTATCATACTGATGAGTGTTTACTAAAATTGCATTTTTTTAACTATCGTTACAGCATTTATTTGCCTCCCATGACTAGGACTAGGACGTGTTGTAACCAAATGCTTTAATGCAGACGATATGGTGAGTATTTTTAAATAATAATTAATTATTTTATTTTACACCTCATAGGGAATTACGTGAATGATTTAAATTATTGCAATAAATAAAAGTGGGAATTAAAAGTCGCATGAATTATTTTCACATAGTGCGAACGAGCTTAGATATGATCGCTTTAGCCGGTCCGTCCATGCATTGAATTCAGTATTACATCCTCTAACATTTACTTGAAGAAACAAACTTGATTTCAAATTTCTTCTTTCCATCGGTCCCGCGGTTAGTGCGTAGCTTAAAATACCATACATGTGCAAATAAAGAAAAAAGTTTTTACCATTTTTTCATCAAATCCTTCTTAATAAACTTTATTATTAAGCAAGCGAACTGCTATTTTGGTCGCTAAACTTTTATCATTTTGCTTTCGATTTTTCTGATAACTTTTTAGCGAGGGTACGATGAACATTTTCCAAGCCATTTAAGATTTAAGATGTATGTGGTCCGGTATTCTCTTGGAAATTGCATGATTACTAGTCCATAGCTCTGGATATTAATATTACAAGAACAACACTGCGGGCGATTTCCAAGACCGTAAGAATCAGTCAATGCAGGCTTTCTGTCAATCGTAACCAAGGCGATTTAAGTGATATTAATATTCGCAAACATAACCACAATTTTTAAAATATCTATCTTTGATGGTTCAAACGACGTCTGCAGTGTATTGTTTCGCATATTTCCGTCAACAACAAAACGTAGACTCTATGACATTTAAAAAATCTATAGCCCTTATTTGAAAACCCTATACATCTTAGGCGTTCAACGCATTGTTATAACTAATCAATTGCTTTGAAATCTAAAAGAAGCTCTGTAGCAAGCTTTGTTTTTGTTTCTTAATTTATTGTATTATTATCCCTCATTATTAAGAAAAGATTGCCATCTTTCCCCCAAAATTTCCATTCACTTCTTATAGAAATGCAAGCCGCCTTCTTGAAAAGCTGAATAGATGGTTCACATGCCCTTTTGATTTGCAGAGAGCCATTTCCTCGGCCGCCTTATGCTATCATAAAGAGTTCGTCCTTCATCCCCCGTAACAACTTCACCCTAGAATGCTGTGTAGCAATAGAGTGCAAGTGATGAATATTCTTGTTCTTGTTTCAGATAATTGATACCATATCCATACTTCTTTCCTATATACCTTTCCTTTTTACTGTACGTGTCTTTGTATAGCTAACCATATGGACCCAATGCTTCTCAATAGTTCGTGTATACTTAATTTTGAATCGGCTACCACGAGAGATTTTCGAGTCGTCCACTACGAGGCCTATCTGAGAGATGACCAGCAGCGAATTTTCTCAACCAACGCTGACACTTGCTGACCTTCAATACATTCCCCTTAATATCGCAAATTTTTTTTATAACATTACCACTGCATTAAATTCCGCATGAACATACGATGATGAATATGATCCACGTAAGGTATGGACGCCGCCACTTTATTGCAGGGCTGTAAAACAAACTTATACTTTTTCGGATATACTCTGCACAGGCTGCTTTATCGTATACCGTAAATAATATCTGTTTCCTCTTCGCGGATCGTTTCTAAGCTGAAAACAAAACATACTCTTTGCAAACACTTGATAACTTATGGATTTCACTAATCTGTCCGACATAAAAGCAATATTAAGTTATTCTAATATATGTAACGAATGGATCATTCAACATTCATCAACGGTGATACACACGTCGCTAATCAGCTTAAGTAGCGCAATGTGTCTAACTTAACATTCTACCTGACAATATATTGAATTCAAGATTGCGGTCGTAATCATAACGTTTTACCAGGAATATTAAGCTTAATTCTGAACTCGTGTTCGCCGCCTTTTTCAGTTAAGAGATTTTGTGGCTTTTCGTACAATAAGCAAATATCTAAAAAGTAAATATTCATTAATTAGTGGATGACGTCATAATGCTTCCATTATGTGAGTTAGGCTCTAACTCTGTAACTTTGTTGTGCGCAGTTTGAGACCTAATTAAAGCGACTCATAGAATACTACACTGGGTAATCTGCTAACAAAATTATAAATTTCCTAGACTTTACAAAGTCACGACATTCGTTATCTTGGATGAACTACTTAGGGCGATATTTGCTGCTAGATAATGGATAAGGACCTCTTGGCTTGATTACCTTACATTCTGTACAAGGCACTGTAACGTTTTCTATATCCTTCCCAACGTAAATAGTCGTGGTATTGGTTTT
>CCAG010023430.1:0-18005 GCA_001077435.1 Glossina morsitans morsitans
AGATTTTCGAGTCGTCCACTACGAGGCCTATTTGAGAGATGATCAGCAGCGAATTTTCTCAACCAACGCTGACACTTGCTGACCTTCAATACATTCCCCTCAATATCGCAAATTTTTTTTATAACATTACCACTGCATTAAATTCCGCATGAACATACGATGATGAATATGATCCACGTAAGGTATGGACGCCGCCACTTTATTGCAGGGCTGTAAAACAAACTCATACTTTTTCGGATATACTCTACACAGGCTGCTTTATCGTATACCGTAAATAATATCTGTTTCCTCTTCGCGGATCGTTGCGGAGCTGAAAACAAAACATACTCTTGATAACTTATGTATTTCACTAATCTGTCCGATATGAAACCAATATTAAGTTATTCTAATATATGTAACGAATGGATCATTCAACATTCATCAACGGTGATATACACGTCACTAATCAGCTTAAGTAGCGCAATGTGTCTAACTTAACATTCTACCTGACAACATATTGAATTCAAGATTGCGGTCGTAATCATAACGTTTTACCAGGAATATTAAGCTTAATTCTGAACTCGTGTTTGCCGCGTTTTTCAGTTAAGAGATTTCGTGGCTCTAAGTTAGGGTCTAACTCTGTAACTTTGTTGTGCGCAGTTTGAGACCTAATTAAAGCGACTCATAGAGTACTATACTGGATAATCTGCTAACAAAATTATAAATTTCCTAGACTTTACAAAGTCACGACATTCGTTATCTTGGATGAACTATTTAGGGCGATATTTGCTGCTAGATAATGGATAAGGACCTCTTGGCTTGATTACCTTACATTCTGTACAAGGCACTGTAACGTTTTCATATCCTTCCCAAGTAAATAGTCGTGGTATTGGTTTTTGCCGCAAACTCTCTGAAAAGGCCGTTCCTGGTTTCCCTCATTTTCTCACCTTTAAGTGCACGCATGCATATCTTCACCGATAATCCTTCCGTATCATCGTCGCTTTTCACTTTAGAAGAGGACTTTAACAAGGGAGGATGGATAGTTTTCTCTAGCGCTCCTCGCCTGAACTATGTTATTAACGATCAAATCCCAACACTATGCTAATACCTTATGTAAAATAGATCCCGAACAATCCTAAATGCAGTTCCAGTCTCATTCATGTGTGATGCAGTTCGTTCATTTGCCTTTCGCTACATAACGCGCATTAAATTGCATCTAGATTTAAAATATGCTGAATCCTGTGTGTCCTAAGGCAAATCTTTAGTTTTTTTTTGTTTTTCTCCTCTATTCTGTACATTCATGTGCAAAGCAAAACCTAGAGAATGCAAAAAAAAGTCCACAATAAAAAGCTCCTTTTTTTCTTTTCTTCAAAAAAAAAAAAAAAAAAAAAAAAACCAGTAAATGGATTCGGAACATTAAAGCGCCTGCACACAAGAAATACGGCGAACGACGAACGGCGAACTGCATATTTAGCCCAGCAACTATGAAACTAGGCTAAATGTTGAAAAAAAAAAAACATTAAATACAGTTTGGCAATTTAATGCTATTTTCTCTGCAAGCATATGTATGTGTGCATGCATATAAACGTGAACCAATGTGTGTTTAAAGCATAAAAAAATGAGAGATTTTCAGCAGCAGCCAAAATGAGAGTAAGCTTGCACTGAATCTTGGATAGGGCGACGGGCGACTAATGATGATGATGTTATTTTTGTCACTTTCACGTATTTTTGCCGTAAATAAAATACAAATAAACGAAATCGCAAAAAAAAGTACGTTACATAGAATAAATTGCCAACATTTTTTGGCTTAAATTTGTTAACAGTTTCGTTTATAGCATGATTTTTGTTATTGTTTTTGTTGGTTGCAAAATATTGCATTAAACAAAAGTGGAACCAGGACGAGTGACAGGCAAATGTAATTTAGTACTTCAGAGCAATCATTTACACATACTTGTGCAAACAGAGTCCGTAAACTCACTCCACGCATCCATGGCGTGCTTATGCAAAGAGACGCTTACGTCTTTCACCAAACACATTATGCATGACAGTGTACATATATGTAGTTACGCACACATACACATCTGATTGCATTGATATCATATAAATAAATACATATTTACGTATGTGTGTGTTTGAAACGAAAAGTAAGTTCATAACAAAAAACAATGTCATAGAAAACATGCACGAAAACAAAAATCATCATTTGAATGGTAATACGTTTGTATGCATGTAAACAAAGTTGGCAAGCTTATTATTAGTTAAACTTAGTTACTCGGCATACAGTGATGAGTGAAAATATGCCTCAAGGATACAAGATCCGGTAGATTTTATTAAACGTGATCCTTAAGTAAGCAAGTGTTTTAGTAGTAGTTTAGCAAATATATGTCACTTGTGTCGTTAAAAGAAACGAAGAAAGTTTATAATATTTCTTAAAGTTTCTTCCCGACATATTTGTTGAGATTTGTATCTCAATAAGCAAAGAAAGAACATTATTGTGGTTACGCATGTCAATTAACCAATCCGTCATATGCCTTCGCCAGTATCGCTATAGATGATACTATGGATGATTTCTTTATTATTATGCGACGAATCGCTCGGGGAATATTCTCTATTCCTGCAATACGGTTAGGGTTCGAAAGAAATGAGGAACAGAGAAAGAGGTAGGAAAACGACCGCAGCTTGATGGGTGTGTGCACAATCGACAAGTGTCACCCCTTTACCGACTTAGAACGCACCATAACTATATTGTTGGGATGTTGAATACATTTGTGCTACGTCCTATGTGTAATGTCCTCTTCATAAGGTATTCATATTCGGCCTGAACGATGGGAGATGTGTGTAAATTTAGTGACAAATAATATGTTAAATAAAATATCTCGCATAATATTTTTATAAAAAGTTAATTTTTTGAAAAAATTTACAGAAATTTATGTATCTTCAAGGAATCTTTTTTGGTTTACTACTATTGTTATCTGATTAGCTTCCTTTCGAAATATTCGTGTAACTTAAATTAGAAAATCTATGTTTTTGAAATCCAGTAGAGAAGAGAGTCAATAGTCTGGCCAGTTTGAAACAGCTTGTGATGCATGACTTCCTGCCAATTCTTATGAAACGAAAAGCAATTCATTCACTTTTTTATCGATATTATCTTGTTCGCTTCCTATTATTCCGTGTGGTCACTTTTCACTAAAAGGGAGTTAAGGCCACAAACAAGCGCTGAAAATAGGTTGCTGGTTAATCGCTTAATACAAAATATATGTGTATGTAAATACCAAATAGGGTATTATTGATTATTGGTTATATTCTCTTACTTTCTTACTTCTGTCAAATCATTAATGATACTGCTTTGGCCAACGCCATTCCTTTTGGTCAATTGTGAACGGGTTACCATAACTGCGCATAATAAAATCATTCACTTACCTAGACGTTAAGACAGGAATTTAGTCAATTTCCTTGTAACAGGCAGAAATACCACTCGTTATAGCTACGTCTCTTTGGATAACTCATTAAATTCTCAGTAGATTTAGGACTGTGTGGCCTGGTGTTCGAAACAATTGAAGGTGACAGTTAGAGTCTCAAGTACATTCTCTTTCTAGAGGCGTAGTTCGCTCGAGAGTATGCTAATATGTTACACATCACTCAATAAAGGCATAAGATGACGTGTAGACCACTGTCACCACTGTTGATTAATGCATACGCATCCGGTAAAACAATGAAAAAGTCTGAATTTCCTATATATAGTGTCACTGAAAACACGGTATTTTATAAACAAACGATAGCAATATCATGAAATATAGTTTGGAGGTTCATACTATTATCTCTAGAAGTCATATAGACTCGTCAATAATCATCCTACGAACTTATTGAGTGACATATTACATTAGTAGATAAATAAAATAAAAAATTGGTTTTTTTTCCCTGAAATAAGTTTAAAAACTTTTCTTCTTCAAGCAGTAAATGAAGAAGGAAGAAAAACTTGAAATTAAGGTAAATAAAAAAACTACAACTTGCCACATATATAAGGTGGCCGCAAAAATGAAAACATAAAAGTTATATTAAGCATTTCTAAGTTTATAGTGAGTTTTGAGTCCATTCCCATCCCGACAATTAGCAAAAGACTGTTTACAACGGAGCACGATCTAAATTAGCTGCAATGCGAAAGCAGAAAATGCAGAAATTTCACTTACCACTTGGCCCCAACGAACGACAACAAACGCAGCGATTTTTAAAGAATGCACTAACTTGACTAATTAATGACTTTACAAAACATATAAACAATATAAATAATAAACCAAATTAAACATGAACCAGTTAGCAAGCCCTTATGTGAAACCACTAAAAACCTAACTAAGTTTAACATAAATGCTATTGACAGTAGGATAAGAGCAAATTAAAATTGAAATGAAAAATTCCTTTTAAATGATTTCAAAACTTAACCTAAATAATAAAATATTAGTCAAATATGATTGTAGCATAATAACCTATGCAAGGCTAAGCAACAGATCGGCATTCAACTTTTGAATTTGAAAATCAAATAAAGAAAAGTAGTTCACTCTGATTGTTATTGAACAGGATGACTTACCTATAAGGTTAGATAAAAACTGGTAAAGGGGGCAAATAAACCCGAAACGTTACATAAAACAATTGTGCGATGAGTGCTTAACCTACGGGAAGAGCGAAATGTAAGTAGAAATAATGCCGATCGGGTAAGAAACGTAAATAATCAGACAATGTGTAGGCATTCTTGCAATTAAAACATAAGTGTTTATAAATTGCAGTTATAGCCATAGGCTCGTTGCGCTTGTACGTAGAAATCTTACTAAGTTAAGTTAAGTTAAGAAGAAGAGTACCATCGCCTCCCTCCTCTTTGCCTTTTCGAGAAACGAACTCGAGTAAATTAACTTGCAATACGAAGTCTTTGTTGTTGGGTTGACATAATAGTCCATACCGGGTAGCCCAATAGATGAGAGTGACGACTACCATGTCAATGTTCGCTTGTTCAAATACAATATGGTTTAACCATATTTGGTCGTGAGTGCTTAATCTGTAGGGACATAATATTTACAGATTGGAAGGCAGACATCCACCACCACATCCCCACCCCTATCTTTTTCTTTTGATCCACAGTTTCGTTCCCGTCGCATATGTAATTGGTCATATGAACAAAAGAAGAAAAAATTGTGTCCACATAGAATTCTTCATACCAAAAGTACCAAAGCTATCAAATCGGTTTTGGGTAACTTACCTAGAACTTGTAAGTTTTTCCTTTACGGGTAAGAACACATCTTTCGACAGCAGACAAAAACCAGTTGTTCCGAAAATTTTCCACATCATTATAAAGATTTCAGAGATGGCACTGTAGCAAGGAAATAAGTATAAGTGGAAAGCAGAACTGTTGTGGCTCAAAGAATAAATGCATTGAAATAATTTCAATTAAGGCTCTAGTCTTAAAAATTTATCTATGGGCAACAAAGAACGATTAATAAAACAAAACTTTTCCAGAACTGTTTATGAAAGAAATGAAATAAAAGAAATCATATGCTACGCATCGATGAAACCAAGTTAGAAATGCTGATTACACCTGAGGTCTATAGGATTTTTCTTGAGATCTTTCTCTAAAGTGATAGAATTTTGAATTCAAATGAAACACAAAGGAAATTACGTTTAATGCCGGTCGTCTTCTTATTTCGTCAGCAAATATTTTGTCTACGTGTAAACGTGACCTGCTTTTATGTATGGGGTTCTATCAGTCCAATTTTTAACCATTTTTTCAAGTATTTAGGGATTTGTTATCTTAATAAAGCAGGTTGCTGTGGGCCGACTGCCAAAACCAAAACCGAAACCTAAACAGAAAGTTTATATAATTCTTAAAAGAGAAAATTAGGTCTATAGCGTTCTAGGCCACCTCAAGGGACTGTTCCCACTAAACCCAAAATTCAATAACTCGATTACTTTTGCTAACGGTACGATGCATCGGCTTTCCCACGCAAGTTTGTATCAAGCGAGCGACAACAGAGATGTTATTCTTCGAAAGACTTTTCCATAATTGTAATAATAAGAAAAGAAAAGCACTGCTTATTGAATTTCATAGAAATTTTCCTCGTCACTGTATTCTTATATGTGGTACGTAGTCATAGAATGCACAACAGGATTTACATAAAAGTTCATATAAGAAAAACTTTTAAAGTAACAAAATGCTTGCATATACAAATTATAATGACAGCGTACATGAAAGAAGTCATTTTTGGCAAAACTATTAACACGGATTTCCTTTTATGAATTTGTTCGTTTACTCTTTGTTTACTCTGTTTCTTGTTACTTGCTCGGCATAACTTCTATAGTATGGCATGTGTGTGTGTGCACACATCTAATATTTTATTTTTGTTTACTTAACTTGTGTCGTTAGGTTTTATAACGATTTTTCCAAAAATTACTGTTTCTCGAATAAACCGTAATTGCTACCATTACGTTCCCTTCGTATTGGTTTATGTATGAAGTCAGTCAATCCATCTGTAAATTAGTTATTGCTTCGATTGCATTTTATTGCAAGCATTTGTAAATTCTAAAGAAATTTTGTTTTTTTTATATATAGATTAATAGTAAATTTTGTTGTTGTTCGAAAAATGTTCTCTGAGAGAGCAGAGCCCAGTTATTTGGTATTTACTGTATGTGCTACAATTTGATTTAATTATGATAAACTAAGAAAATTCTTGTAAAGGAAAGGTAAGCAAGGAAATTATACTCGGGTGTGACTGAATGTTTTACACGCACTTTTTACGTATGTTTATAAACATCTTAAAAATGAAACTTCAATACTCTTTAATATTGCATGGGCATGGTCGATTTTTTCACTTTTGTGCGACTAATGCAGGAACGTACATACAATATGAGAGAACATTTTTATCATTTTTTATATACCTGTAGTTTATTAGCAATGACCACAACCGCCAATTTCCTTGTAGGCAGACTTCCATGAAATGATTTCCATTGATGTTATGTATTGCATGCAGACGTGTACTTCGATCGATTTGGACGATTTTCAATGCCAATCACGACAAATACTACATAGACGGGCAGATGGCCAGACGGACATTCATAAGTGAATTCGAATTTTGATATCGATCATGACTATATTACTGTGTTCAAGAAGTAAGATAAGTTTTACGTCTATTCCGGCCTCTTTTTGCGTATAGCTTCACGCAAACGACGCGTAACACTCAAATAATAATTATTGTTACAGCATGGCCAGGCTGAAGGAATACATTCATAGTGGCTACATCACGACAATCGAAGAAAACTGTGAACTTCACGTTGATTTTTGAGCGACTTTGGTGCGGTTTTTTTAAACTTGGCCCAATTCGCTCGATCGGTTGGTTGTTTTTGGGCCGTGTGCAAAGACCTAACTTTCATCTTCCATAATAATGCTTTTCATGACTTCCTGGTGGGTGGAAGTAATTGTTTCACGTACATTGTAAAAATTGGAAAAAATACTTTTTATGCCGTACAAAACCAAGCGCAGCTGAAACTTACATTTATGATGTAATATTTGGCACGGATGCCTGTCACAATGCCACCAATTTAGAACGAAAATAGTTTTAAGATTCGATATATCTGTGCAATATAACTTGAATATTGGTCTCACTTTTCGGACGCAGCATTGTAACCTTATATTGCGCCTGAAGCTTTCTTCTGAGTGTTGCAGACGTTTTAACAACACGAACATAACCCAAAGAATGAATAGCGCAAAAAAGTATAACTTTTATATCTTAACTTTTCAGATCTTATATACGTGAAGAATTAATAGTTACATCAAGCTTTGGAAAAGTACAGTCAAGTCTGCATTAAATAACAGTGTAACTACACTCACTCATTTTAGTGGCTGTCAAGTTTATACTCCGAAAGGGGCTAACACTAATCTTTTCTATTTCACTTTTATTTTAAATCCTAAAAAAAACCAAGACATTTTTTTTATATGCCTTCGAACCGCGAACTAATGCATCATTTTCAACATCAAGCTACGTGCAAGCATTTCCAGTACTTTTGCAAAATTTGGAACCACTTTTTAATTTGTGCAAGAGGGAGAGTATTAACCACAGGCAGAGAGACGGGAGGATTGAAAAAATGATAGAGAACAGATACAATTTATAGCTTCTCTGAAACTGCCCGGTAGGTTTTGCAAATTTTTGAAAAAATGAACCCGTTGCCAAGCTGTCTGTCATTAGTGCAAACTTGTGTTCTTCTTAATAGTGAGAGTTAATCGAATCAATCAAATTTTGCACCTTATTTTATCATAGGTTTTTTATTAATACCGCTAACTCGTATTTGTTTCATTTTTTTCCTTTTTTTTAGCAATTTTGAAAAGAAGTCAAGACTATTTTCCATGCTTAGGTTTAAACTTGGTATGAGAACTTCAGTTAAAGTTCTAAACGAATCACGATTAAGTTCTTTCTCGCTTTTTAGAGGAAACAGCAATTCCAATAAAGCGACTCGACCCCACACATAGTTCATAGGAACCGCGAGCTACATTTCCAGATGCCGGAAATCGATGGGGTCCGTACTAAAATGACAACATTTTTCGCATAATAGAAACAAAATCGAATTTTTTACCCATTGAAGTCCTAATCGTCGTCTTCCAAGCAACGTCACAGAGACGTTACAAGTCCCAAGGCATTTTCTCGTTTACGGTTTGCGGGCCTTAGCAACCTTGTTTTATAAGATAAACGATATCGAAGTACTTCACAATGACTATTCCAAATTTATAAAAAGGCAAAACAAGTTATAACAAGAGACCACATAGTTTTGCCTTATCAGTAATGACTCGTCATATCGCTTACCTCCAAGTCCTTCAAGCTGTTATGTGATGGTCTCTGTGGACAAATGCCTCTATAGTTTATTATAGTTATCTTAAACAAACTTTTGATTCCATTTGTTTACCTTTTCGCTTGTTTGTCTCAGAATATCTTGTTTGGGTCGAAGCAAAGGAAGGTCTGTTATACATATTAACTGAACTCCTCAGGGCTTTTTGAACATTACCGCCTAATGGGAAGAATAGTGGGCACATCAAATCGACCCCAAACACAAGATATTGATTTCATTAAAACACGTTATTAGCGGCTGCGTCTCTCTATAGAAATCGAATACTTGTCCAAAGACTGTTTACAAATGTCTTACGCATAATACACTTTTCTTGAAGTATGAAAAATAATATTTTGCCGCAAATAGAGTACAAGACGCAGTACATACTTGAATATATATGAGATATAAATGTGCTATGCTTCGCACGAGTAAACTTCACAAATTTAAAAGTTTGTTAGAGAGTGAAATGAAATTCCTTACGTGCCAATTAAGTGATTTTTCGTCCCTTTTTCATTTTTATTTATTAGTGTGTGTTATCATTATTGCTATTTTTATTATTGTTTTTTTTTTTTTTTTTTTCGTTTGTCATACACAGCTTTTCTGCTTGTAGTTTAGTAAAATAATACAATTGTATTCATTCATTTGGTACTTATGTCTCGCAACTGTCAAGTGCTTGTTCTATGCGTTTGGCGTATGGCTTTGCTTTTGACTACATGTGCAGCAGCCAGCTAAATATATACAAATATTTTGTCCTCCTATTACTATATGTACTGCTAATGCAAACCTATGCTATGCTTGTGTGTAGGTATGCACATTTTCGGATGGGTCATGCCCTGCTCTTAACACTTTATGCATTCGCTTTTGTACGGAGCGTACAATCGTTTAACCCAAAATACGCAAATAATTCTTCTCATTATATGGATATTTCATTCCAATACAATGATGGCAATGTAAATATGTGTGTGTGCCTCGCTGTGTATTTGTGTATGCATGTGGGCATATTGTCTATGTATGTATATCGTTTGCATTTTATTTATTCTTAATATTTGTCAGTATTGTTCTTCTCACTCTGTCTTTCCATTGTTTCTATAATGATTTTTTTTTTTTTTTTTTTAATTAGAAAGTTTGCTTTGTATTAAGCTACGAAAATTTATTATATTTGAGGCTTATGTAAGGAAAGCTTAAAAACGAAAAAACAAAAACAAATGAGAAAATCATATTCGGTTGCAAACGAATCTTTTATACTCATCACCGTTATCCTATTTGTGCAGAATAATTTTGTGGAAATATATATCTTAGGGTCTGCTCTATTTTGTGACCAAGGAGCAAGAGATAGGAAGAGCGATGGTGTTCTCAGTTTTGATTGTGCAGGCGTGTGGACGTTGCATACGCGATATTTTCGGAACGGAAGAATGTTTACAACCGGCATTACGCAGACGGATATGCTTAAATCGATTCAGAATTTGATGCGAATCAGGAACGAATATACTTTGTAGGGTCTCTGCAACCATCCATCATCCTGCGATGACGGCTGTAAAAAATGCCTAGTAAGGGGGATAATCAACGCAAAAAAAAAAGGAAGGGACAGGAAGGGTGGTGGAGGGAGAGAGGAAAAATGCATAGTTACAAAAGAATATAATTATTTATGTTTATTTCACATAACAAACGCATACATATTCATGAATTTGCATAAAAGCGCATTATAAGCACAAGCATAAATGAGTGACTTTTCATTTTTTTCAATTTTTTCATTTTAATACCTACACAACTTATGTGAATAGGTGATGAATAAATTTTCTTACTCACATTCCGACACAAAATACAAACATTTCTTTTTATTTTACTTAAATCAGAATTTATTTTATTATCGCTAAGACTTTGCTTTTCTCGTTTTTTTACACAAAAGTAGTTCAGTGACACGGCCATAGGAAAGCATAAGGATCGGCATATAAGGACATATATGATATAGTATGGCAGTAACAAAAACTAGAACTATTCAGACATAGTAAGCAAAGGTTACATACTTAGCATAGCATAGGAAAGAAGCGGGATACGCGACTATTAGTGCCGCCACGAAGTATGCATTAATGACTCTGTCTGTACGTACATGTTAGTATTTTCAAATCTCTAGTTTTTGGATTATGAAAGTGATCCATGAATGAACTTTGGTAGAGAAAACGTATGCCATTTTCAACGGTAATCGTAAACCAAATCATACATGTATGTGTATATACCATCACGGAAAACTTCTGGGCAAAAAATTGCAAAACAAGCGAATCACGTAAGTCTCTTTTGAGGTCAGCTTTACCTCGCTAAGAGGGCTCCGCAGAGAGCACAATCCAACCAAAGTCCGAGTTATACAATGGTTGTACCGCCACCTCCAAGCCGAACTTCCTCCATTTTGGCCTAGTCGCTAATACTAATTGTACCATGTGTTTTCGTAACGAATCGTAACTTGCTATGATTCTCAGTGAGTTATAAGAATCATGGGAATAATTAAAATATTATCGGTTCGTTCGCCTATGTGCAAACAAGCTATGTATAAATCTAAAATATTAAATAAAAAATTATAAACAAACATAACACAGACCACATATATTTTGGAAATGCACTGTGAAATGATTAAAAAACGATGGCTTAAAGTGCAAATGCGACTCGAAGATAGGTCGTGTATCGTTTGGGCTTAAAGATTTATGTGATCTACCAACGTTGCGATGGAAAGTGAAAGGCCTTTTCCATTACTCAATTCTGAACACTTTACGCCGATTATCCGCTTCAGTTGCATTAGCTATTGAGAATGTGGACAGATCCTCTAGCTAGATTGCAACAGCTCATGATGCACAAAATGTAAATTCATTTGGAGTTAATCCGGATTATGGCACTTTTTGTGCAGCTTTCTTCATCCATCTTGGATGACAATTTCTTTTGGGATTAGGAATGCTGTGTCAAGCACTTTTTGCTGTTCGTTAGCAATCTTTTCAAAAATGTCTCGACTTCATTTGCAGATATTCGCAAAAGAAAATTCTGTCTATTAAATATTTGGCCTTTAATTCGAACGATACCCAAATAACGAACCTTTTTTTATATTCAGCGCTGTGCAAATGAATAAGAACTGTTATGCAGTCAACATTTAGTTCGGCATCGTATGACATAGGATGCAATGTGTCAGTGATTGTTAATTTTTTAAAAAATCTCATCGATTTTATCAGCGATTGGCGGTAGTGCAGTCTGTCTCTAATAACGAAACATCTAAAGCGGTAGCGAATAAAGTATACGCGTCTCGCTGAGTTTCATAAACATTTTCATCATAAACAGGACGAATTCTTTCGCTAGTTTGCGTTGTATCATCACCTTGCTCGAAGTGATATTCTATACACAGCGACTTTTCCCAGAATTTTCATTCAATTTCATTTCAAAACCCAGCTACCTTCGATCGAATTCACATGAAAGTTGGCAAAGTTACTAGAAAAGTCGAAAGTTATCTATTGGGAAAAAGGCCAAGGACTTCATCTATACATATATATATGTTTTAAAACATTTTAATCATTTGAAGTTAATGAAGAAAGTGTTTCATTATTTTAGTTCTTGTAAATGGGCGAAGTATTGCAGAACAATATTAAGGAAATTTTTTTTTTATTCATTTGTTAATTTATTTAATATATTACAGCTTCATGACGTTTACAATTAAGTAGTTAATCATATTTAGAGCGCACCACGTCAAAGTATTATGTAATGGCGTTTCACACATTTGCATGGACATGTGAATTGTTCCATGCACGATTATACATATGTTTTACTTCGCGTAACACGGTGAAGTATACTTGGTTGCGGTTGAAACTTATTAAGTTATGTTATGAAGGTTTGTAAACAAGTAACTTTTTTTTTCCCGTTTTGCTTCCATTTCGAGGTCAAGTTAAGTGAGAGTGCTTTCCGTAGTTAGTTAAGTAGTCAGCCGGTTATGAAAATCAAGAGAGCTACTCAGTAGTCATTAGGTGTTCACGAAGATTCAAACTTACTATATTTACTTGCACCTTACTAAGCAGCTGTTATCTTAGATAGCGTAGGCGTATGTATTGATAAGTTCGGCGATTTATAGCGTATCAATTAGAAGATGTTATGTCAATTTAAATTTACTTTCCTAATCACTTGATACTCTTATGATAAGTTGAATCCATACATCAATCGCTTATAACAACTAAATATTTGCCGATCCTTTAACACCAAATGCGTTATTCTTGACTGCGTTGTTTCCACTTTTGCTTTATTGGCTTAATAAATGCTTTGAAACTTCAAGAATAAGTGGAGGAATGATCACTAGTTCTAAGAATTTTTTTTCTTTCAAATTTCGATCTCTTGCCCGAATGTTCCGAACATAAAAAGTGTGCAAAATGGACTCCTCCTGGGAAGTTATAGCCAAACATCTTGTGTGCTAATTTGGAACTTCTCGGGTGAATGGTTGTGGTGTTGGCACTTTTTAATATCTTCCTCATATAATTGACTTTTTCCGAATCTATTATCTTTCCTTCGTTTATTTTTAGCGTATAACGTATAAGCCCCCCCTTACAAATCATAAGGAGGCTAAGGGGATCCCAGTACACTATACGCACTAGTTTTAAAAGTAAATCCGAAATATTGGATTCAATTTTATTCAAAACTGGGCGATAGCTTTACTAATATGTCGTAGATCCAATTCAATTCCACGCCCAAACATATCCTAATCCTAGCTCCATTAGGGCGTTTGCAGAGGACTGTTATGGAGTTTGGTAGCCGTAGCTAAATTCGAAGTTCTCTGAAATTATTAGTAACGAATAATCCTAACTATAGGAAACGAAGTGAAGGATATTTAAATTCAGCTAAACCTTGTTTTAGTATATTTTTTCGTTTTCTTTTTCCAAATCTACGATAATTGTTCTCGGTTTTATAAACCTTGTCTACGTAGCCCTGCAATGACAGATATTAAAAAAATTCTATTCACGTATATTTCTTCCCTCGGTTCGGAAAGTTTTAAATACAGAGTTCACACTGTACGCAAGTACTAGAGTCCCTCTCATATCACACCCGAAAAATATGTCACATTCGTGCAGTACTTTTGCCCTTGCATCTCATTATTATTAAGCTCTTCAGACTATGTTACACTGCAAAAAGATGTTCTTATTTCAATCGTTCACATTACAGACATTTAGAACTGCTTGAATTGTCATTATTATCGTTAGTGAGACGCATCATAATATTTCTCTTCATCAATGCATTGTATAGAGTACTTACATGTATTCTCTTAACATACTTACATGTATTCTCTTAATATCATTTAGCGCAATTAACGTTAACAGTGTCTCTATTAATTAAAGTAAAATGAATTTAAAATATTCAAACGAAATTATCGTCACTCACTCCTGCATATAATTGCATAAAACATTATCTGGCCGTATACACACACGTATTTGGAGCTTTTATGTATATTGCTGCGCAAAAGCCTTTCAACAAAAAATTCTATTTTTAATTTTTCATCCAACAGAGACAGTTTTTCATTTGTGTGATGCAATAAATATCGCAGTCATGCTAAAAGTAAGCATCGTCGACATCTACAGCATCGATTTAAGTCCTCCATTCTCTCGAACCATTAGCATTATCGCAAATGAACGGTTCTATCGAAACCAAAAAAAACGCGCTGGGCATAAGAGAATTTAAGCAAAAAAGAAAAGCGCTGTTATTGCTAACCCAAGAGGATATGTGTCTCGGAATTTATTTCAGCTGTTCTCAACAGTTCAGACAGTTTCATTACCTTTTGTCCACAGTAGTAAGTTGAAATTCACAAAAATAGTGGACATGAGATTGCTTATAAGATACAAAAGTAACATAGATCCGACAACGGCGTAATGTACCGAAGAAACAGTAAATTCTGACGCCAATCGAGCAATATTTGAAATATGTTTAATGTCTACAAAACAAAAAAATGTCCATGTATAAAAGCCGTCCCGACCTGCATTAAAGGCGTGATAAAAGCTTCTGAGATTTAGAAGTTTCTTATAATGTTTGTAGAAGAATATATCGGAGATTTCATATATAGCCTATAGTAAGACCGATATAGTCATGATTAACTTTAAATATGAGCTAAATTGGACCTTACAAATGGACCGAAATTGCCAAAAAACAAAAACCCTTTTTTAATTTTGTTGATACATTATGGCTTCCAAAATGTGGACTTTTTCGATTATCACAAAATGTTTGAAAAATTTTTCGGATGTGATCCCTTGTAACCATCTCCTTTGGTCGTCCACTGCATTCATCATCGTCAGTGTTCATGTGACCGCGTTTAAAGTCAGCAAGACCCTAACAAATTGTGTTTTTGATGGAGAAGTTGAAGTTACCGTAGTGTACCCAACTCTTTTTTTACACGGTAGATGCATTCCTTGCAAATCAAATCATGGGACATATGGCAAATTTGGTGATGTGTTCCACAATTTTAAAAAGTAGTATAAGATGAAAAAACTATATATTTTTTCCAAAAACCGTGCAAAAAAAGTAACATTGGCATCCATTATACGTATTTATAAGAAAATCCATAAACACATACAATATACAAAAATGAAATTGAAACAAGTAAGAACATTATAGTCGGACGAGGTCGACCATTAAATACCCTACATCATATTGTTCAGCACAATTCTTATTTATGTATGAGATCACTATTGCGGGTCAATTTCTATCACCACATATTAAAACTTCCAATTTTCTGCCCTATAAGGACCAATTTTCGCGAAAATCCTTATTAGGGTAGGATTCAAAATATTGCCGAAATGGTTCAAGTTTGGTGCAGAAATGTCCCGTAACTCATGGGCCGACGTCTCCAACTCTTATCTCAATTTCCCTTTTCTTATATCTTTGACCTTTTTTTTTATAATGAAATTTACTTATTTCACTCAAACAAATAACATTCAAGGCTTTATTTACAATTGACGGAGAAAAACGAGTCGTCCAAACAAAATTGCTTATTTCGCTCTTATTTTCCGGCCAACGTGTCGTGGTTAGGCGTATTGTGTGACTGATTCTTGCAGGCCTTATTGAAGGCGGCCGCAAAATCTTATGTGCATTGTGCGCTGATACAAATGGCAGTACGCATCATAGCATATCTGAAGTATATCGTATAAGGGCTAAGACGTCCCTTACATTTTGGGTCACTTGATTGCAAAATATTTTCAAATATTCAAACAAGTGCCGCTCAAATTTTATACAAAATCGAATACTATTACATACGTATATATATGTGTATGTGCATAAGTATGATTTATAGAGTAATAAGAAAAAATGATTCAAAATGTAATAATAAAAGGAAAATGATAATAACCATCCTAAGCAAATGTTTCAAAGGAAAACGATAATGACCTTTCTAATCAAATGTTTCCAAAACAAACAAAAAAATATGAAAATTTTAATAACAAATATCTTTAAAAAATATACAAAACATCTGCAGATACGTAGACTTAAATGCGATAAATAGACTTAGAAATGATTTGGCATTACAAAGAGAACAGGAATTAATTAAAAATTGTAAAACCAACATGGCTGATGTACTTCCTTATGAGAACATGCAATTGCAATTGCATATCCGCCATAAGAGAAACCTTTTCCAATAGGAAAAATTATGAATAAATCTTCAAAGTAAACCACAACTTCTTTGGCAAGAGTCACTACGCCCTAAACAAACATTTTTTGTCTGCGTTTACGTTCTTTGCTTTAATCCAACCTATGGTTGGCTAAAGTATGGTTATCTCGCAAAGCATGGCTGCGTATGCGTATGTGGTATATATGACCGAAGCGATGTTTTTTCAATAAACTCGATTGCTTACAATTTTTTATTGAGTTGCTTGTATTGCTTGCGCAGTATGATAACGGTTCCATTATATACACACCTTTCAACGAATTGGCTGGAAAGAAATTATCCGAAATAATTCATTTAGCAATACATGTAAATAACGCACACAGTGTTAATTCAAATTAAAACTTTATTCTTACTATGTTGTGGCTTTTGGAAAATTAAAATCATTTATATTCAGGAGCAAGGCGACTAACACCTACATATATACAGGCCTCATAAAACTTTGTCTGATGCAACGCTTCACCTATCAAACGTACCTTCCGGCCACATATTAGGTGACCACTTCTTCACTTGAAAATGGTACAAAATCGTCATTTAATCAAAATAAACCATCAAAGTAATGAATTTGGAAGGAGAAGAATTTTGAGCACTCCATGATTAGGCTCAGGGTACGCTGAATCAATCAATAATATTATAAGAAAAACCGTTATTTTGTGTAGAGGAAGGTCGAAACCATCGAATTCAATCTGCTCTGGTACAATGGTATTTCCCATCTCTTTACCCTGTTTACCTGATCAAAATTTTTGCAAACACTTAATATTTCATTTTTCGTTTCTGAAATTTCTCAACAAAAATCCATAAATATTAGTATTCTGGCATCTTAAGTGAAGTTGGCAAATTTAGATGGCGGTAGAATCACTTCTTGAACCCCCTCTGATACAACATTCTTAGTAAAAATAAGCCTTTATGTGACAAAAGGTTTAAAAATGATTAGGTATACAAATGGGGTTAAGTCGACGATCGAATTTTTGATATTATAAGAGAAAGATAAAGGAAAAAATTGTTGAGAAGAGTACTTAGTGTGGTTAACATTAATTACAAAATATTTTTTGCTATTTTCATATTTCTTCGGGAACAATGTATCAGCTTTTTTCATTTTTATACTCTGGACCACATGTGGTGCAGTGCATATTCGGTTAGAGCAGACGTATGTAACATCCAGAAGGGCTTAAGATAGACCCACTTTAATACACCGATCGATTCAGAATCATTTTCTAAATCAATCCAAGCCTGTCTATCCGTCTGATATCTGTCCATGTTAATTTGTGTTCAAACTGCAGCTCGCAATTTTGCGATATTTTGGCGAAATTTGGCACACAAGCGTGCTTTTTTCTAAAGACGGACGCTGTTAAAAATGGTTCGAATCGGTCCACTTTTTCGACCATTCCTCATATAACCCCCTCTTCTGAAAGGTGTTATATGGAAAAAACTGCAAATTTGAAAAGTGACTAAACAGTAATATTTCAACATTCCAAATTGATGTGCAAACTTTGGACCGGCTGGGACAATTTTT
>CCAG010023432.1:0-11620 GCA_001077435.1 Glossina morsitans morsitans
TTAATTCATTAAATATTTTATAAAAATAACTTCTACCTCGGAAAAAGGGAATTATATCTGAAATTCATATATATCAAAACGTGTTAAAACAAAATAATTCGTGTAAAAAAAGAAACTCGTGTTAAATCAAATTCGTGTAAAAAGAGAATTGGGTGTACATGGATTAGGTAACGTATCAATAATTTGGTTTTTTTTTTATTTATCACATTTACGTTGTTCGTGATGACCGCTATCCAAGATCGAATTTCAATTTCTTCTGCCTGAAGAGTCATGTTACTCTGTGATTCTTTGATTATAAGTCGTTTTGAAATTAATGTTTTCTTCTTCCTTTTCGTAAACAGCTCAGGTCACAGGTTTGCTTTTCCTGACGGACAGAAAGTTTTATTTATATTTTTTTTTTAAAGCAAAGTTTTTTTTCATTTTTTTTTTTCTCAATTTCAAAAACCGAAACTCGTTGTTGTTTTTTTTTTTTTTTTTTTTTTTATTTGTTCAGAGAACACATTTCTTTTATGTCTTATTTTATTAATGTTCATGAAGTGTGAGAAAGTCTCACAATATGTTACAACAACAAAATAAATATCTGTTATACTTTAGATGTCCTATGTTGTATTCCATATGTAATGTAATTCCATAAATTTATAGTTAACCTAAAAATTATTTTTAGAAATTATTTGTTTATTTATATATTTTTTGGTTAATACAAGACAGCCAGTGCAGTATGCAAAGAGGCTTAAAATTTGCTTATTTTGAAACTTAAATTTAAATTAATAATATCCACATTAATAAATAACATATATATTTATATTGTACATTCATGCATACACATTCAATAGGTACAAGCAGTTTCATTCACTTTATCAGGAATGGATTATTCACGCTTTGATGTGGCTAATCGAATCAGAAAAGGAGCATAAATGATAGGAATTATTAGTGTTTTTACAAGCAACGTAAACGTGGTTATAGCTTTAGAGAGCTTTAGAACGGTAAGTTAAGTGAGATAAAGTGCTTCACAGTTCCTACCGCGTATTAAAATTATTTCAAAAACCAATTTAACCCCAACGGAGATACCTAGTCACTGTATAAACTTGACGTTGCACTATAACTTGGGATGCATACTTTAGAATTGTTCTAACCGATTCAATGTTCAATGAATGGAGTTTTAGTAATGTAAAGTAAATGTTGACGAGTTGACGATACTCGCTCAATCCATTTAACTCGCTAAAGAATATAATGTAGAAAAATCTCTCATATATTCACTACATCTACTTTTTATAGCCATCACCGAAGAATGAGGAGTATATTCATTTTGGCCATCCCCTGAGTATGTCCATCTGTCTGTCCATCTAATGTCCGCTGTAAACCCTTCCCTGCCCGCGAAAATGAAGTTATCGACTTCAAATTTGACAAACATATTGCAAGTTCTTGGACGCTGTTTGGTATTGAAAAGATGTCAAACCGACCGAGGTACATGCGCTGAGAACACCTCTGTCTTTCAAAAGTAATCAAAAAAAAAAGGCTTATTTGCTCAATAGTCCTTAAGTACAGCAGGTAAGTCTACAAAAACTTCAACGTATATTCCATGGGCGATATTGTAGAATCTTTACAAAAATGGGAAAAATTGACCACGCCTACCCAAGTGTACCAAAATTTATTTTCTTTTCCAATACCTTTATAATGTCCAGAAGCCTGCATCAAAAACCTCAGAACGTATATAAACACTTGCCCAGCTTCAAATTCGGCATGCACCTAAGTATGTTCGTTTATTCATCTGCCTGTCTGCGCAACTGTATAAAGTCTGTGGTAAACATTCAACAAAAATAACAAAAATAAAGACAAACTTGCGAATGAATTTGAAAATGACCCAAAACCGGTCAAAGGAAACGCTTGCAACGCCCACACGCCCAAGCAGCCAAACCTGCGAACACCTTTGCTTGCTGTGTTTTTCGCTTGTTACGCATAAAGTACAACACGTACATTGTATAAATTTCCACTTTTATTCTGAAAATAGAAGAAATCAGACTCGCTGACCCACCACTATAGAGTAGGGAAATTTGGTTTTTTAGTCTTTCTTAGGATAATGGTGACGGGCATAAAAAATGCGGTCACAGCCGAATATAAATTTGTTTCGAGCAGCTACCGAGTTCTTTGCTTTTCGGAGGTATAGAAATGTAGGACTGTAATGCTTATATGAGATGGCGTTTCTGTTCTCTAATTGGAAAATAAGACCCTATTTCAGTACAACTTTGCAAGACAAAACGATTGTCTAAACGTGTGCTGAGCAATAATGAAAATCAGTTTCAAAATGCTACACACAAGCCTATATAACCTATAGAAATAATCTATACTTGCCATTTTTCATATCTGCCACCGAAGAACGGGCACATATGTCTTTTTGTCGAAACGTGTGCAACACCCATAGGAGAGCAGCAGAGACCATACAAGGTATATATATTCTTGATCAACGACAACATGAAATTAGTCGTTGGAACAAACACCGCAGGCAGGTCGTTGCGTGCTCTTGTGTACGGCGAGTTGAGGTAGTGCGTAAGGTAGTGAGTAATGTTAGGTGAAATCTTGCAAAATTTTTACATTGATCTTGAAGAGTGAGTGCCAGGAACAAATGAAATTCATTATTCTAAACATAATTTGAAAGCGATTATGAAGATTTCAACAAATGAGATCGCAGATGTCTACTGGGGAATGAAGTCTGCTATGCATGCTGATGGAGAAGATAAATACTTTATGGAATCTCCGATATCTACTTTCATAACACCAAACTTGAATAAAACTTCACTGCCGAATTCGTCCACAATTCGAAAATTTAAGTTAGAGCGTATAGAGGCAGCTTCTGTTTGATGAAATAATGGCCTATGATGTGTTGACATGTTATATAAAAAGTTAATTTATTGTTTCACGACCAGTCACTGAGGTATGTTCCCCCTATAGGTGCGATGCTCAGGGAGAAAGTAATAGGGCAAACAGATAGGATGATAGTCTGGCAAGTTTGTTTAATTGCCATGTTTTTACTTATCGAGTACTTAATATATATGCAATACGTGCGACACGATGTAGAGAGGAAATGAAGTTTCACTTCCTCTAGGAATTAGATATTCTTAAGTGCGTAGTAAAGAATACATGAAAATTTGCTTCTAGTCGAATTTATTGCTTGCTTTTTTACTTACTGACCGTAAAGAATGAAAAGAAACGCCGCCTAAAAAGGAAAATCTAGAAGAAGAAGCGGTGAATAGGTTTGAGAGCATCACATCTATTTTGTCGATGTTTTCTTCCCGGTCATTGGAAAATCTACGATGGATTCCGTCTGTTCTTCTCGGTCATCGAAAAGTCTAAAGTCTTACCAAACGCATTATGATAAGCAGAGCCGCTTACTTTATAACCCGAATTGAGATTTGCGGCGCCCGCTTCAAAACACGCCTTTGTGATGGATAACTGTTTATGCAAAATGGTGAGTGACCTGCCTTTTGCTATCAGCTACCTCGCGCAACTTTCATTTCGTTTTTCAGTCTTTTTTACATTTTTTTTTAATGCTTTTTGGAACTATTGCTGAATTCGGGCGATTAGATCGTTCCGCATCATCAATGTTTATATGACTTTGTTTAGAATTAGCAAATTATGCACAATTTGATTGGTGAAGTCACCATAACATCTTTCAAGCCAATGCTGATTGTTTATAATATGTTTCTCCCATCAAAAGGGGAACGTTTGACCAACAAACAAAACGCATTCTTTCGAAGATAATCAAAGTACTCTCGAAATGTACTGTTTCATGATATTTTAACACGCATGATACTGTCCAGAAATCATGAAGGTCTGTTAATAGTATACATCTAATTCTCTTTTTACACGATAGATACGTTCCCAAAAAATACGTGTAAAAAAAAAAGACGTGTAAAAAGAGAATTAGTTGTAAACAATATTAAAAATTTCTTGTTAGAGTTCACTTAATTTATGTCGTGCTTACACATTTTAATTCTTTAAATATTTTATAAAAAATAACTCGCTCTTTGCTCTGTGAGATTCAAGAAAAATTCCTGGAATATTAAAAATCGTGTTAAAACAAAATAATTCGTGTAAAAAAAGAAATTTTTTTTTCTTTTGAACTCATGTTAAATCAAATTCGTGTAAAAAAAATCGTGTAAAAAGAGAATTGGGTGTACTAGAGAAGACTTAATGAGTAATGTGTTACGTATTGACTTGAATTTTCAAAAATGCTTTGCAGAGTCTTCTGAAAGCGTGTAGGGAAAGTTTCGCTTAACTAATGCAGTCATTATTAGATAACCATTTTATGATATTTATGTATATTTCTAAGAAAACTACAAAAAGAAGATTGTCGTCAAGACGGTTGCAACTTTTATATTAATGTCGGAATTCCTAGTTTAGTTAGCGCTTTTAAAGAGAAAATCTCTATGCTAGATTGCTCTCCGCTAACTTAAAAAAAAAAAAAAAAAAACAAATTTAAATGCATGAAATGTGAGCAAAGAGCTTACTAATCGTTCAAAACTTTTACATTGATTTTATTATATTAAACTTTGCGAACTTACGCATAAACACTTTACCGAACTCTCAAACTGCAATGTAACTAATCCTCCCGACGTAAACGTTAAGTAAAATAGCATATACACGGCAATGTATATGATTGATGTGCACATTATGTGCACAATACATGTACACAATGCACAGATATACAATAAATACATCAATACGTATATACAAATAAGATAATAAATAGGAATAGAAAAGAAAAATACGAAACAAACTTAAACCTTTTGCTTGACGACACACCAAATCAAACAACACGTACACCTCTTTTTGTATATCATCTGTGAGTATAAATAAGAGAGAGCGAGGCTCAACGTAATCATTTGTTTGATCATAATGTCGTTTATTATGCTGATGTTAATGTTGTGATGATAATGAGAATGAAGTGCTCGTGAATAAACTTACATTTGAATGCAAGGTAATAATTGTCGGTGAATAATTTGTGGCTGTTTTCCTAAATCGTAGATTGTAGGATAAAAGCGAAGAAGAAGAAATGCTTTAAGGATAGTAACAAAATCAGAAAAACAATAAATACTTGAATCTGACAAATGTTAATGACGATGCCAATACCAATGATTATGATGACTATGATGACGATGATGATGATGATGACGATTACGATGATAACAATGCAATTGCTGTTAGTAAGTGTCTACGAAAGCAAAAACCAATACCTATAGTTACTTACTTACATGTGTATGTGTATAAGAAATAAACAATGTGATAACAACATACATCGCAACGTATACACGTTTATATCTGTTTTGTCAAGAATTAGTGTGACATAGAAAAAAAAATTTTTTTTTGCATTTTTTTACAAAAATTTTCTTCTTAACCTCTCACTTCTATATGCCACCTTACATCTGGTCACCTTCTCCATTCCGCCCGCCATAACAATTACCTACATTTGTATACATATATATGTATATATAAAAATAGAAGAAAAAAAAAAACAAATCTACAATCATTCCATTGTAGAAAATGTTTACTTACTGTACATGTTTAAGCCAAATGCACTGGTGTTTTCCTACCAATGCTTGCTTACTTGCTTGTTAAACTCTCTAAAGTAAATATCAAAACAAAAAAGTACAGGGGGGATAACAAAAATAAATAAAAGCAGAAAACAAAACAATAACAGGCAACAGAACTAAAAATCATGTAATACAAAATCCAACAAAACATCGCAAATAAACAAAACGTACAAAAATTGTGTACGAAGGTATGTGCGGTTGTGTTTATGTATTTATGTATGTATATGTACATTATACATGCAAGTGTATGCAGTATATTGTTTTTGTTATGTGTGTATGTGTGTGTGCGAGTGTGTATGTGTGTGTCTGTGTGTGTGTATTACTAACGTAATAATTAAACATAGTAGGGCGTATGATGAATGTCGGTCGGTTGCTTGCTTGCTTGCTTGCTTCGCTGGTTAGTTAGCTGAGAGTCGAGGTGAACTGTATTTGTATGTATTTGTATACAGAATGTTTGTTTACTTTGCTCATAAGCACATTTATTATTATGCAAGTATAGCTGTGTGTGAGCGCGTATATATATATGTGTGTGTGTGTGTATACTTTTGTTTACGAGTAAAAATTTGTTTTATTTTATTTTTTTTATTTATTTATTTATTTTTTTTTTTTTATATATAATAAAGTTAAAAAATATTTTTTAAAATCTTAATCTTAATGCATCGCTTTTAACTGTAGCCATAATAGTATCGCAAGAATATTTGAAATTTATTGCTCTGAAATATCATTAACCCAAACATGTATATAAAATAGTAGAAATAAATTGTTTAAATAACAGCAACACTAACTATGCGCACATATATATATATATACACATCCAAAGCAATAATGATATGCTCTGATGTTGAAGGCAAACACAACGGAAAACACAACAGAATCAACATGAGAGCTGGATGTTGAAACAAAACAGTTACAATAATACAATAGTATTTTTTCCAAAAAAAAAAGAAGCATATATATATATGTACATGTATATACAAATGGTGAAATAAAAATACAAACCGATACAGAAGACACAGAACCCCAATGGGAAATTATTCCGCGATAAAGGCATTTAAGGCGTGTTGTACAATCGCTTGAACCGTTTTTGATACAAGAATATATTAAGATTACGTAAATTTATACGGCATCCAAAACGACTTGAGATTTCCCCATTCTTCGTCCAAATTGGCCTGTCTGTTTGCCCTTCTAACCGACAAGTCCCAATTTTCGAGATATTTTGACGAACTGTGATGCACTGACGTATTTTAGCTGAAGCACGAACACTGTTAAAAATAGTTCCGATCGGACATCTTTCGCAATCACTTCCTATACAATACCTTATCTTAAAACTTCCTTGTGTGAAGGAGAGAAGGGTATTTAATGGTGGGACTTGGCTCATTTGCTATTAAAATCGATTCTGATTAAAGCATGGACTGATCTCTTGTTCTTTTTGACGGCACTTCACAAGGACAATTGCAATCGTGAAGTCGCCCACCTACCGTCTTTGTGCATGCTAAAAGTTGGACTATGTCCATGCGTGGTGGGTAATTGATAATTGAACGATACTAAAAAAAATCAACAAAATGTTCATCCTGATATATGTATGGGGAAAAATTATATTAGAATGTCCCAAGAGTGCTATTAAAAAATTCTAGAGAAATAAGCATATATCAGGTTTTTGCTTCATTAGGTTGGCAGGAAAGTTCGGTCATATTTTAAATAAATTATTTGGATTTGAAGATGTTTGTGTTCTGATATTCTGATCTCAGCAGACTGAGGCCTTTAAATTTGCCAAGTAGTCAACCGTGGCTCGCCCTTCAACATGAATCACATGATATTATTATCGCTCAGATCGGGTATGCTCGAAACTGAAATCTTAGGCACGAAATGTTGCAAGCCATCTTTGACCAGTCCGATTATTTACAACAACACTTTTCAACATTTTACCTAAACAACTGGTGTTTAGCTTCCTCTCTGGCACTCATGGCAAATGCACTTATGTCTCATATGCCCTTGATTGGCTTCGCAACTTTACAACTAACTGATAAAGAGAAATGAAAATAATTGTCTGAAGCCCCACGAAGGCTATGCTAAACAATAGTGCCTATCTTGGCCAGACTTGAGGAGTAAGAGTGCCCGCAGGAAGTAAAATACGACAGAACTTTCACGCCAATATATTATATCAAAGGAACGGCAAAAGGTGCCAGGAAAACCTACTAAGAACCTGAAAATCGTAAGAAAATTATATTTTCCTAATAGTTGTAATACTTTTTAAAAGGTATCAAAAGCGAGGGCTACAATTATTTCTACCAAATTTTTTATAATTATTTTAGCGTCTTCCGTATATTTCGGCGACGTTGGAATCTAAATATCGCAATGGATTCGATTTCTCTGATAGCTGATAAAGCGCCTTAACTTTAAGACTCTCGAGTAGGTCTCTCAAAGTTTTTCCAACTCTGTTTTCACGTTGTAGCACTAAATATATGTACACACTCTTTGATAGGTAGCGGCGTTAACTTAGCTTTTTGGGGTTCGTATATCGTATATATATATATATATATATATCAAGTTTCTGCAGATGTATGCGACAGCCAGAAAAACTTGAGATAGATGCCCCCTTTCATAAAATCGATCAATTCTGAATCACTTCCTTATTTGATTTAAGCGTTTCTGTCCGCCTGTTCGTCTTGTTTTCTTCTGCAGGCAGAAATTTTCGAGATATTTTGATGGAGTGCGGTGCAGTTTTGACGCAAGAACGAACGCTATTAAGAATGGTCCGATCACTTTCGCTGTTTAACGCCAATAAAGTCTTCCTACTTGCTTTAGATGATAATAAAACGCTCAGTTTAGTATGTTAATCTTTCCCATAATTGTTTTTTTTTTTTATTAGTGTGTTGTTGGTTTTTATATTTTTGCTTCGCTGCAAATCATCGCTTAGCAAAGTTGTTTTTTTTTTTTTTTTTTTTTTTTAGCAAGAACACAAACCTCGAAAATATAGATCATCTTGGTAGGCACTCTGCGTTTCAAAACTCGTATAGTTTAAGGGATTCTTCGGCAAATGAATTCGTCATAAGTCACTTAATAGATCTGCCTCTGAATTTTAGTGTCCTGCCGTCCTCGAATTTTAGAATATTCCGGTTGTAAAACTTTTTAATGATTTGTCGATTATAAATTTTAATCGTATGTACCTCAATATAATCAGTAAAAATTTGTAACTCACTTCTACTTTCGGCGTACGAGCAATTTGGGTTAGCTAATTGAGAGAACCACTACGAAGGGTAACAAATTATAACCTATAACATATCGTGGATGCTAGAGTAAAATAAATATTGGGGCGCGAAAATGGAACCGTTCGTTTAAATGCCAATAAATTTCTTTCAAATTTTTAGATTCACTGTAGATGCATAAATTATCTTTTCTCTCATAACACAAGCGTCATGAGAGCCAGAGACATCGTAAATTATATATACGTAGGTATCTATATGTATATAAATATATATGTAAATATATATATGATTCGATTCGATTTCCGTTTTGTGACTGTTGGTCCCTATGTCGAATTTCGTAATAGTGCAAGTGAGAACACAAATCTGTGATTCGATAGCTCGATTCTTAAGATAACTCTAAAAGCCTGCATTGAAACTTTGCGTTACGTAGCCAAAAACAGGCTTACAGTTAGTCAACTGGCGGTGGGTGTTAAGTGTTCACTCGAAGAGAAATATAGCGATCTTACTGGCTTTCATTCTGAGTTATATATAACAAAAATAGGCATAAGTTACTTGCAATAGGATGGCACGTAGTCTTCACATTCTTTTAGGAGGCTTAAGGCAGAATTTCAACTTCTCAAAAGGGAAGTGTCTTCCCTTTTTTTTTAGACAAGGAAACATATATTAAGGTGGCAATGACTTCACGATATCCTCTGAAAATTCGTATTGCATACCGCCTTGTTTTATATGTACCTATACACCTATGTTTTTATACCCATCACTGAAGGACTCATTTTCTCATAATGTTTGCAACAACCCGAAGGAAACTTTGGAGAGCCTATATAATATATGTATTTTTGATAGGCATGAAATTTTGAACTAATTAAGCCATATCTGTCCGTTTGTGCGTCTAGCCGTCTTTGTGTCTCCTAGTCGCGAAAATGAAGATTTCGATTTCAAATTTTGTAGAAATATTGGAAATTTTTCTAAACAGATTGGCATTGAAAACGGACTAAATGGGTTAGAGCACAAGCCCGCAGTGAAGTGTAAACTGAAGACAACTCCATTTTTCTAAAGAAAAACTTGTAGATTTTTGCTCATCACTCACAACCTATGAAAGATGGAATGGATGGACATTTTCCACATACAGTTTACGAAATATTTTACTATTAGTGTGCAAAAATTAATGTCGGCTACTTCTCATCTAACGCCTTACTTCGAAAGATCGTTATTAGAATAACCGCAGAGTGGTATAGGGTATTAAATTGTGAATGGTGGCCCGCAAAAATATTCGAACAAATTCACATGTCGAAGGTTTTATGTGACGAAATGAATTTTCAAGAGTATTACGTAGACGATTCTTTCAACATATCGATCAATAACGAGGTCAATTCTTCTACTATCTACTATTCTGATTCTGAAGACAATATGTGCGAAGAGTGTGTCGAAACATAGATAGTGATAATGAAAACGTAACTAAATATAAGTTCAAGTGGATCCGAATAATCGGAAAATGAAGATGCGTGGATAGGAAAAAATGATTTTTCATTTCCTATATGTATGCGTTTATCATTTTCAAAAGGGGAAATTTGTTCGCCGTAGAGTAGGTTTACAGGGAATAAAATGCAGTCATTTAACAATTAAAGTTAAATCTTAATGTTTAGCGTAACGCGTGTTAAATAACGATTGTTATTTTATTGCGTCTAAATGTCATGCGTGAACAATCTAGAAAAATCGAAAATCAAGTTTCTCAAACCAATTAAAGCGATCTTTTCTGCAATGTACGAAAGTCTCGTTCAAGCGCACGTGATCTATTTTTATATCCTGCACTGCTTATGGTACAGGAGTATATTAAGTTTGTGCGAATTTACACAACATCTAGAAAGACTTAAGACAGAGCCATTTTTTAATCTTGTCTGTCCGTCAGTCCGTCTTGTTTTTTTTTATGTTTAGCCTACAGGTTGCATTTTTTGAGATATTTTGACGAAATTTGGTAAACTGACGCGCTTTGGCGCAACAATGAATGTTATTGAAAATGATCAAGATCAGATCAGTTCCCATATAACGCTCTATTTTGAAGATTCATTATCTGAATAATTGTATTAAACGAAGCGGCCTTAGAAGTTTAACTTGGATGAGTAACTTAACTGAACTCTAAGACTCGATATCTTAGATCCGCAGGAATATTAGAAAAGGTAGTGAAGCACTCGGTCATTTTGAAAATCAAAATAGAATTTTCGCGAATTCGTATTAATACCGCTTTCTTTCTGAAAATTGATAGTAATTCGACTCCTAATTGAATCAGTGCAAAGGTATTATTATCCAAACGGTATTCATTCTATTGCTAACATACACACGCGCACACGTGTACGTAATAGTATACAGTGAAAATACCAATACTAGCAATAATATACATAAACAAAATAGCAGGCACACGTACACACAGACGTACACACACGCACGCAGTATTTATATATGTATATATTGGGACAAATTCACACAATGGAAAAATAAAAATAATAGCAAATAAATATATACTCGGTTCAGAGATGCATTCATAGTATTTGTAAAGAGTTGTGCTTCATTTTAAAACTAGACAAATAAATGTATATTTATATAGACGTGTACTTATGCGCATATGTATTAGAATGGCTAACAGAACAGGTTTAAATAAATGGTGAAAAGGGTTAGAGGTTTTTATACACGAATGCTAGCATATATATATATGTATATATATATATACGCATGCAGTCACATACAATTTTAAGCTTAGTTTGTACGTTAGTTATTTTGTTGTTTAAATACATGCACATACTACCACTACACATATAAGCATAAATATATTTC
>CCAG010023433.1:0-19706 GCA_001077435.1 Glossina morsitans morsitans
GTACTCACATAGCCACATGCATATACCTTGTTTACATACTTTTATATTTTAAAACCTTTATTTTTTCTCTTTATGTATATTTATGTATAAATATATATATGTATGTTTCCGTAAGTATGTGCAAAAGAAAAATATTTCCAGCAATTTTTTAATGAAAAAATTCCACGTTTTTTTATACGAGAAAAAATAAATAAATATATATGTACGTATATATATATGTATATATGTACATATGTATATGAGTGTGTGTGTGTGTGTGTGTAAAGGAAAAGGGAGAAAAATAAATAAATAAATAAAAAAAAAACAAACAAGTAATAATACATATACAGACGTATGTATATACAAAATACATATACTTACGTATAAAAACGAACATATAATAAAAACTGAGCACCTTTTTCATTATTATCTGACATGAAAATCGATATTTCGAAAAAAAAGGATAAAATTGCAAAAATAAGAAAAAAGAATATAAAAATGAAAAATATGTACATATATATATATATTTATATATACATTATATCTATATATATATATGTGTGTGTGTATGTGTGGTAGCATGTATGTAGGTAGAAAAAAAAACGACGTTAACTTCAAGTAGAAAAAAAGCTGTTGAGTACAAGGTGGTAAAGAGAGAAAAGGGAGACAACAAGCGGAGGAAAAATTAAGCGGAAAAATAATAATAAAAAAGCGGTCGTTATAAAAAAAAAGTTTTTTTTTTATACTTTTTTGTTCTCAATTTGTGTTGGTGTTGTTGTTGCTCTTGTCATTTTCTACATATCTACATATATAAATTTTTTTTTATATATATATACATATATATATATATATATATATATATATACATATTATAATGGCAGTTTGTTTGGTTTTTTTCTTTTTTTCTATAATTTTTATATCCAAACCCTCCTGCCAGGCGACCATCACTCAACCAAGCTAACAAACGATGAAATCTTTGCCAGCCACCTATTTTAGCCTTCTTGCCTTTCATCTACCCAATAACGAAGAAAATGTTGGAAAAATATTTTCTAAAAAAAAAAAAAAAATAATACGCATACACACATAGATATATATATAGATATATACATAGCTATATATAATAAAATAAAATAAAATTCCAAGTAAAAAAAGGCTTCCTTTTTTATATTTCTAGTTAAAACTCGTAAAATTTTTGCAAAAATAAGTGTGGGTAGAGTCAAGAGAATTTTCAGGAACATATTTGCAAAAACAACAAAAAAACAACAACAAAAAACGAAATGAAAAATTTTATTAAAAAATTTCAAACTTTACGACCCAGGACAGAAGCCGGCAATCCAGCTATGTCCGTCGGCACCTAACCACAGTTGCCCTTTCAACCTATCGCATTTTTCTGTAGAGGTAAACTTCTTTTTCGTTGTTTCGTTGTTTCGTTGTTTTCAGATTATGTGGATTATGTGGACCTTTGTGGACCTTTCTAATTCCTGTTGACATTCCAACTTTTCGACAGCTACAATATATTGCAACAACGATCGGAAGTTGTTCAAACTGTTAATCCAAATACCCGAACGCTTAAACAAATTGTATATAAAGATACCGATAATGAAATAATTAAATATATCGCGGGAAACAGTCCAACTTGTTCAAATTCTATTGGCCATAAACAGTAGTGAGAAGTAGATTTTTTTCGATTATCGTGGTATTGTGCATGCATTTAGTATGAATCCTTTCCTTGTCTTCGATGGAAGAAACTGTTAATAAAGTACATTATTCGAGCACTGCTTGTCATTTGCGTGAAACCATTTTGAGTCAATGTTATGGGCGGGCAGCGCTTGGTTTTTACGTGCCTCCTATTCTTCATCTTCTTTTTAAACAATTTTACCGATTTCGCTTCGTCTCTGCAAGCAAAGTAAACGGCGGAGCTTTTTCACCTTTTTTGATCCCGATATACTTTGCGTTAATTCATAATGCCTAGATGTAAACGAGATAGAGAGCCTCAGATAAAGGCTAACAGACTCAATTACTTTATTTTGTGCATCTTACAAAGGACCAAGCATTTCTGTCATCAGCTTGTATACGCTTGAAGCGAATTCGATGGCTTCTGGCGCCTTGGATTTATCGCGTACGAGTTCAATCGAACGGGGTGACATAACACTACACTAGACTTAATAAAATCGAATGTCAGTTAATGGATGCTGTCACTAGGACCGCATTCGTTATAATTCGCTGATTTCAAATAGATTTCGACTGAAAGTGAAAGACTTCTTAGAGATCTCGTGTACTTCCGCTGCCCATCGCCGAATGTTGGTGACGGTAGCCCCTCATGAAAAAGCCATCGAGACTAACGAAAGTCTTTTGCTTGGAGGCTTCTTTACTAAGCAATTAACTACTACGGAGGTCCAAGATTTACAACAGATCTTTGATGTATTAAGTGAACGAAAGAAGCTGTAGTAGCGTGATTAGGTGCCTAGCATTACTGCGTTGGAACTGTAAAATCCAAGGAGAAGGATTAGACGGCCATCCAAGATTTATAGATAATCCAAATGCAATTATGGCTATGTCGCGTATTCCCGATTACCAAAAATGCATTAAGGTTTTGAACTAGCACGAGCTAGTACGAGAGTCATGGGACCCGCTTATTATGTCGCATGTACAAAGAATAGTTGAATACAGATTTAAGTGCGTATGAAAGGTCGGCTTGGCAGTGACGGACTCCTGGCAGCTGGCAACCACTTGGCTTCGGTTTAGCTCCAATTGACTTAAGATTATTTTACACGCTATAGGGCACTACAACTGTCGCTTGCATATAACTCTGATAAGGCTATGGCCTTCGCTTAATTAAGTTTCAACTGCAGTAGTAGTAGCGTAGACTTTAAAATAGCAATAAAAAGCAAATTTGCATTCACCGAAATCTCACATGTCTCACTATATAGGATCTCTCTTAAAAAAAGCTTGTCAACTTCTGATTTAGAATTTTTTTAAATAAATATTTGCTCGTTATGTAACTTTTTTCGGCATTAAACTTTTCTATGCAATAGTTGTAAATTTTCTTTTAAAACCGTTTCTTCTCTCTTTCTCCTACGCTGATTTTACTCATATACGTATATACCCGATATTTCGGATGGTATGTTAAATGAATTATTCTATATGTACAAAGCTTACACTGACTCATAGACTGATCATATAAGAATGATTAGTTATAGATTTGACATTTGTTCATTATCGCTAAAGAAAAGTGAAAAAAAAGATCGCCAATAATGAAATTTTCATTTTCAAAAAAGACGGCTTAGTACGTTGCGCCGTTCTCTTTCTATGAATCCCATCTCTTGCGTGGGCAAACAATAGTTTCTTGCTTTGCTTCTTGCACATTTCCTATGCCTTATTAGCACAAAAATACTCATAAGCATTTTTTCGCCAAGCGTTTAATTATTTGCTTATCAATGCGATTATAACGACCCCAGATCATATGTTTAGGTCTTGTGGTTGAACGTGAATTTTCATTAAAATTTTGCTAACTTGCTCGCGTTCGTGAAGCTTTTACTACACGATGCACGATTAAAAGTAAGCATGGACAAAAACCTAACCTTAAAAAAGAGAAAACAAAAAAAACGATAGGACGAATAGGTTCATGAAGAAACTATATAATATTCACATACACTCAAGTCTTTTTTTAGCCGATTTTGAAATAACACGGTTTATCAATGAGAACAAATACACTTCTTTATACGATGTTGTGTTCCGGTACGAATCGCAAAACAAAAAAAAAATTTATTTTAATTCCAATTTTTGCAGTGTCTCATAGAAACACATGTATACAGCAGCAGCAAAATACGATTGAGGGAATACCGCGACCAGAAGTCAATTCGTTTATGATTAGCTATTAACAACAGACTTTATAAGAACAAAAAGACTCTTGGATTTGAATCAAACCTGACCGTTGTACTGTAAATTTCTACTAATGAAAGCATGTTTTCGCCTGCTATCAATTTGCGATGAATAGTTGCGAAATTGATTGTTATTCGTAATTTAAATTTAAATATGGACTGAATTTGCATTGCACACTAATTTTTATATTTTTTTTCTTGTTATTTTTTTTTTATAACTATATATAATATGGATTTTATTATTACTTCTTTTTTTGCACGGTTTTTTGGTAAAATATTAAGCCGTTTTTTATCTTACACGATTTTTTTGAAGTTATGAAACATATCCCCAAATTTACTACAAGTCGCATGTATTTTTTACACAATCTTTTTTTTTTTGCACGGTTTTTTAAGGATCGTAACTCTCGCAGGGTGTATAGATGTATATCGGTTAAAGCGAATCAAACTTTACTTTAAAAGATCGAGTGGGGATTCAAGAGGAAATCGTTAAAATCATTAAAAACTTAAAAACTCATAATAATAGTGAAAAAGTCGTTTTAAAAAAATCAAATAATTTAAGCATTTTTTTTTTTTTTTTATTGATTAATAGTGTATAGCTATTGCTAGTTGATTCGAATAATTATTCGAATTGGGATTAAGGTGCTTCCTCGTAGGATTAACTGCTTCTGAGTTAATAGGTGTCTAATATA
The DNA here is from genome assembly GCA_001077435.1 of Glossina morsitans morsitans. Taxonomy (NCBI): domain Eukaryota; kingdom Metazoa; phylum Arthropoda; class Insecta; order Diptera; family Glossinidae; genus Glossina; species Glossina morsitans. Next base: position 4,550 of record CCAG010023433.1, read on the forward strand.
CTTAGTCTTCGAATCGGGATTAAGGTGCTTCCTCGTAGGATTAACTGCTTCTGAGTTAATAGGTGTCTAATATACTCAGTCTTTGCCGCACACCTTCTCTTAATACCATTGATGAGTTCATTGTCTAAACTCTATTAATTAATAATTCCTTCAATATTAGAGCAACTTCCTTGCAGGAAGAAAGAGCATTTTATATCCATCCATTTGTTACTCATCAACAATATGTAGACCTTATATTGCCTATGGGACTTCTTTTTCTGAATGCTGCTGCAAACGTCTTCACAAAATAATGAAATTTCAATATTCTATATAGTAAAGAGTAGATGCGGGCGATTCTTTCGATTCTTGTGCAGATGCTGCAGGACCATCCGTCGAATATAAATGCAAATTTTTATCATTGTATCTGTTGTCGTTTACCGAGCAAAAAAAAAAAAACGAATTTCTTTTTATTATTGTAAGCAATTTCAGTACGGAGTTGCGTGCAAGAACATTTGCGAAATTTATATGAGATAGCGTGCTTTTTTCGACCAGGGGATTGATGACCGCTAACATTACACAGGCGGACGAACGCATGGACATGCCTAAATAGATTTAGAATTTCATGGTGATCAACAATGTATGTACTTTTTAGGATCTCTCAAGCTTCCCTTTCGGGGTTGCAAACGTTTTGCTAAAATGAATATACCCTTCAGCTTTCTTTGATGGGTGCAGAAAGTTTCATTTTAAAAATTTATAATAAATCACTTTGATGCATTATGATGATTTATTTATGTGTTTAAAAAAAAAATATATATATATTACAATATTATTAAAAAAAACTATTTAACCGTTTTTTTTTTTTAAGTATACTTTCAAAAAAATGTGTAAACTGCATCTGCAAATGCCGTACGTTTATGTACTAAACATAATTTCTTGTACCCCATTTCTTTAACGGTATATTTATTATAACTAACTGCAGTCGTATACAATCTCTTTTTTTTTTTTGTTGACATAAGGAGCTACATTTATGTGGCTGCGCGTATGCTTAAGTGTGTCCTTTTTCCTTTTTCTCTTTTTTCTAATACGTTAACAGTTTGCGTGTGCGCGTTTGTGTGTATGTATTGTTATCTTGTTTTAGTTTTATTTATTTACATGTTTTTCTATACACAACGCAGCGGGCATAGTCAGTTTGTCAAATTTGTGTAACGTCTAAAACGAGATAGGTATCATAAACTTTACGTTGTATATGTATTAGAGCACATAGCGTAGTGCTCGCATTCTATGCTTTTCAGAAAAAAATCAAGATTAAAATCTTAAAACTTCACGTAGCCTCATAGTTTTGGTTTTACTTCCATCAGCTAATCCTATGTACAGATTGATTGGTTTTGCGATTGTCGGGGTAACAAACTTGGCATTACGCTATCGTTGGTACATGTTACTAGGATATGTTACTTTTTCAGGTATGTTATGTGCGTGTGTACGTGCTACGCCCCATAGAGAAGTCATTCAAAGTATTGTAGAAAGTTTAAGGTTAGCATGATTTTTATAAGGGCGTGTGCAAATTTTTGGGAACCAAAGAAATAGTAGGGTAGCTGAGACTACGCATTGGCACGGCTGTGACGATATTTCTTCTTAGACATTGAGAATCTATGAAAAAAATTGGATGTCAATCCAGGAAATATGAATGATTCGAATGCAAGAGTAGGTTTTACTCTACAACCTCGAGTCCAACTATAGGAGCTACGTATGTCAATTTATCACTCAATAGCTCTGCAATGGCGGCCCACGTAGAACAGCTTGTTGCAGTTTTATTGCTTGCGGGACGTATGCGTCGAAGTGCAAATGAGTTGCGATAGCCTTTCTGCAAATTTCGTAATGACTTTAAATATTGAGGTGACAGAGATGGGTATCACTTTATCCAGATTGGGCCAGCATGGCCCATAGACATTTTCTCATATTTTCCACTTTAAGAAGGACAGCACCCCCAAGTAATGTGAATGGTGCTGCTCCTTGGGGGCGTCGAATATCACTTGATGTTTACCCTCTGGCGATGTTAAGACGTTAATGCAATTTCGCATAGATTGAGCTTTGGATATAGTCACGATAGCAGAATTCATTGAACTGTTTTTATTTATTGATCTATCTGCCGGTAGGTCTGTTAAAACTTGATCTGATTTTTTTAGATATCTCCAATCACTCAGAGGACGCCTCCTGTATGTGTAACATGGACGTTATGGTCAAAAGCAAGCAGGTGGAGAAGGGAGATAAAGAGCAGTTGCAGACCGATGCGTGCATAACTGACTAAGCACTCATGAAAGCTACGACGACACATCAAACGTAATTGAAATCTACAATGCTGACGCACGGACGTAATTGAACCTAGGTATATTGATTTGATAGTCGCGTTGCTTAACCGTTTGACTACACTGTTGCTCATCCCCAATCATTAAAATCTTCCCACTTTCCTTTCACAGAATTGATTCGGTAAATAAAAATTTGTAAAAGTTTAGAGAGTTTGTCCACAACAATACTAGACAACCTTGCCACTATTAGATGTAGCGTATATGTCAATGTTACTCTCGGATTATATTATACGCTTTTATATAGTCTTCAAATTTGCGCATTCCTTAATTGTATATATTTTTAAGTAGTGGAATCGTGATTGTCATCATGTCGTGCTTGCCTAACCGTTTGTCATATATGCCTGCCTATCCGGCTATCGAATTTATAACTCACTCATTGCCCAGAAACTTTTTATAGTACAATAAATTAGGTTGTCCGTCCGTCCATCTATTAACGTTACAATCGCAAAACTTATTTTAAAAACACAGACAGGTTTTGAAATCCATTCCTTTCTACTCTAATCAAATAAATTGATGTCTAGGTTCATTTATAAACGCCCATAATAGATTTTGTTACGGGAGTACATATGTTGAAGAAATTCGCTAAATTCGTGGCGAAAACCAAACTCTTTCGCTAAGACAAGCTAAGGCATATGAAATAAGTTGAAGCCGTTAACTCAATGCCAATGCTGAGATTTTCTCCAATCTCTGCCTGATATTGTTCGCAATCGACAAAGCCTTTATTGGCTACTATTTTTCGTTTCACGTTTTCTTAGGAATGCTTCTTCTCAGGCTGATCAGTGAGCTATCGATTTTAAAGAGTTATCATAAGAATTTCAACTCTGCTCGGTCTAACACTAAATCGTAGATTGACTCAAGCGTTAAGGAAGAGCAGCACTATCCAGTGGATAGATCGAGAAAGATAGCACATCCCCGCGTTATTATACTGAAAAATCATCTGCTCATGATCCCTCGAACATTACGGCCTTTCTACGCTAAATAATCGCCTTAATTACCTGATTTGTTGGTAATGTGTGCCTAAACAACAGGTTCAATGGGCTGAAGCAACTGCTGTAGCCGAATGGTCTCAAATCGAGAATGGTTAACTTTAGTCTCGATAATCGTGATCAGTTTGATTTGCAACAGATATAGTAAAGTACTCATCATTGTCCATTTCGCGCTACGATTCAACAATAGCTACGTTCGAAGTAAGCATAAAAGATCATGCTTGCTGCAAATGCGTTTTTCTTTTTTGGCATCTAACTCCTTGACCTATTTTATGTTCAAAAAAACATAATCTTTGCCTTTCACCGACATAACGTACGTAAATACTGTGTGGCGTACAGATTTAATACATAAAACTTTCACATTGGAAAGCCTCAGTAATATCCAATAAGATGTGGCGCCAAATACGCCCCCTCTTCAAAAACGCTTAATGTTTTCAATATAGGCGGATATATGATCCAACTTATCACATAACATGTAAACAATAAATAAATAAAAAAATAAAATTTAATTTACAATCTGTCGAAAAAGGTAATGAGCAAATGTTGTGGCAAGGTGAGGAACATAGTCAATGTTATTGTTCCCCAATGGGATGAGGATACGATAATAACATTCAAGAAATAATAATTTCCCGAACCATCGACAGCAACGTGCTGACGTGCGATGACTCAGAGCACGCTTTAAGGCTGTTTGGACGAATTATAAAGGATTTTTTCATTCGATATCTGGCAATGGTTGATACATGGAATCATCACATCGCACACGCCAGAGTCAAATCCCAAGCCAGACCAAGCCATTTAAAGCCACCAAAAAAGTAGCGTCCGTAAAACAACTATAGCTTCTAAACCAATGGTCGAAATGTCATGAGATTTTGACACGAATCATGTGAAGGTTGGTACTACCCAGAAATCATATGAGCGTGTCATCGGTGGTTACATACACGTACATATATGTCAGACCCTAGGCTTATCGAGTGATGTGATATATATATACATATATATATATATAGTATATATAGTATAATATAAATATATATATAGTATATAGTATAGTATATATATATACGGAGTAGGATGGCAATAAGTTCGCTTTAAGTCGAGTAGTGAATTTTCTTAAATTTTTTTTTCACAATATGTGTGCAATTTTAAGGATCATACAAAGTTCCTTCCTTTGCCACGGTTTCTGCGATAATTCTTAGTGTAAATTGTGTGGGCGATAATAAGGGCGATGATGGTGATGACGGGGATGAAAACGACGATGACGATGATGATGGCGAAGGCGAAGGCGGTGGCAATGGTGAAATTTAGTTGCGGGAAAAAAGCACTTTTTTTCTGTATTGGTTTCTCTCCTTTATATTATTAGAAATATTTCTACATTTCCGTTGCTTTTCTTTTTTCTAATATAAATTTCCTTTTTGGCACAAAGATAAAATATCTTTGTTTTTTATGTTTTTCACATTTTTAGTTTTCAGTTTCAATTTTTTTGTAATTTTTTTTATTTATTTTTTTTTTTGGCTTGGCAGCATTTCAAAATACCCTACAGAAATAAAGAAGCACAAGCTGGGCGAAATGAAATGCAGAGAAATCAAGTTAAGCTCTACATGCATTTTAAGACGAATCTGGAATACCATCGAACATATAAAATTCAAGAGGGGAAAGAACAACTGTGAAGATGTTGCTTAATTGACAGTTACATTTAAATATTCTATAAACAATTAAAAAGAAAAAAAATGAATGCAGTTGTTCTGCCATATCGCTTATAGAATTTGGGTCATTTATCGGTGGCGCCATGTTCTATTTAATCTAATAGTCGCCAGGACCGCTAATCCTTGATTTAATATTTCATTTTTTATTCCAAGTAATACTCTTCCGGTTCCTGTACTGCTTGCTGTAATGGTTAACTGATTAGGCAGACGGACAGACTAACGTAGAATAACCCCGCGTGCGTACATGCATTTGCAATTGAAACGCTAACGCTGTTTTCCAGCTGTTGCTGCAAATGCCATAGTAAAATTAATACACCCCGTTTCTTCGGTGCTAAGTATATATACAAAAAAAAAAAAAGAGAAATAAAACAAAAAAAAAAAAACAAAAACAGTCTTTTATTCTGTTAAGTTTTTCATTTTTGTAAAAAAAAAAAACAAAAAAAAAAAAAAACAAACGGGTCGTTTTTCTCCTTTGCAATAAAATGGATTTTTATTTACATTGTTGCTGTTGTTGCTGTTGTTTTTGTTATAAAAAAAAAAAGCGAATGAAATTTTATTATTAAAAAGGATTTTTATATATTTTCGTTTTAAAGGTTTTTCTTTTTTTTTTTTTTAATTTAAGTATATTGAAAAAATTAAGATAGGGGTGGCTATTCACCACCGCCTTAAATGACCAGAAACTTGGTAGCGTTCATGGGTAGATGCATAGAGATAAATAGATAGATAGATGAAAAGATAAAACGGATAGAACTGATGTAACAAACGATATAAGTACACAGCGAATTGTAGGAAGGAAAAAAAAATAAATAAATAAAAAAAAGGGAATTAAAAAAACTGACGAAGAAGGATCGGATGCGTAAGGTGGAGTTTTTATATTGCTTTGTTAATTGTATAGATAAGCTAAACATACACAAGAAAAGGTGGTGTTTACCATTTACCGTACATTCTATCTACCACTAGTTGAATTCCATTGTTCAAGGGATTAGAGATTAACAACATATTTATATTCCTGATCAGCATGAGATTATTCTAATGCAAATTTTCTCTTCCTCCCATTTTTTTACAAATGTAAAGAATAAATTTAATAAAAAAAAATATCCTAATTTCGTATAATTTCTGATATTAATCGGTATAAGTCGCCTGAAAAAACGAAAAAAACGAAAAAAATTAAAAAAAAAACATTCTCGCGTTAAGGGTGGTAGCGGTCATTGTAAATTTTTGAGAAAAAAAATTTTTTTTTTTTCTATGAAAGCTTCGGAGTTTCGCCAACATATCCGCAAAGTGTGTTTGTGCCAAAAAAAAAAGAAAAAGAAAGGAAAACACTTTTTCTATTATTACGTTTTCCATCCTAAGTAAAACCACCTAAAAGACTTTTCTCTCTTCTTCGAGGGAAAAAGGGTTTCTTTTCGGGATGAAAAGAACGATAACAGAATAATGAGATTCGAAGGGATTATTAAGTTTATATATTTAGGTAATAGAAACAAGAAGAAGATATTTTTAAAAAACTTGATGTGTGATGTGTGATGACACTACTACACTGCAAACATTCTTAAGAAGGATATAGTAAGTGGATCTTTCTCTAAAATGGTAGATGCGTTCCGTTTTATATAAATCTGTGTTTCGCGGGTCCCTTAGATTATAATACAAATACAATATTTACGATTGAATGATTTCTTTATACTCGACCGTGGTTGCGGTACAAGGGTATGTTAAATTGGTGCGGACGATTGAAACATCCAGAATGGCTTGAGATAGACACACCTTTTATTATACAGTTCGATTCAGAATCACTTTCTGAGTAAGCTTGTCCGTTCGTCTGTCCTTTTATTATTGTCTTTAACGGACTGGTCGTAATTGCCCAAGTATTTTGATGAAATCTGTTTCATTGGCTGTCTTTTGGCCCAAGAACGAAAGCTGTTTGAAAATGGTTCGGATCGGATCATTTTTTTTTATTGTGAAAACTTTGTATCGAATGCGGCAATTTTTTTTTAGACCGTTCCTACAGAAACTGATTCTGTATATGGTAAAATTGCATCATTTTCAATATTTGTTTATGAAATCTTATCGCATTTGGTCTATTTTTTCGATCCCAATCCATATAAAGGTGCTAATGAAAAATAAGGGTCTATACCTTAAAAAGATTGATTTTGTAATATTTTATGATGAAAATTAATCTCTTTTACAGATTTTTTTTTATAAGATATCTGTAAAAAGACATCAACGCATATGTTCCACCATTTCTTTTATGGACTTAATCGTTACGTTAATCATTGGAGCCAAAACGTAATAAAATCATAACATCTGTCTCGTGTTATATAAACCTGTTCTAGCGCGCTATGCGAACAGGATCACAATTTTTCCATAGTGTTATAAAAACTCGTCTTAACCTTAAGGTCTCAATCTTCTTATAGGGAAGTCTAGTGCGTTTAAATTGAGAGCCTCTGCGGCTGATATGTTTTCTGGGACAAATTCGAAATTCACAAAAAAAAAGAAAAAATCATTTAGGGAACATACAGGGAATACATTTTAAAGATATTGAACAAAATTCGAGTCGAAAAAATGAAAATTGTGGAATTACGGGCCATTTTGAAAACCTCTTTAAAGTTTTCACATATGCTACAGGCATGTCGTCTTCTATCACAATAAATTTTTTATCCTTTTTCCAATTAGTCCGCAATGACAGCATCGCAAAAATGTTGCTTCATATTCACAATTTATTTTTCCCCATTCCCCCGGCTATTTTATGCCGTAATGTGCCGTTTTCGGTGCATGCGTCAAAAACTTCATATCAAACTTTGAATTTCTTACCAGAATCGCTGAAAGCTTTTGAATCGCTTTGAGACTCATATCTATTTAACGGTCGTCTCGATGAAGTTATGACGACATATTTTTTTGTTTGGAAATAATGTTAAGCCTCATCTTGCCAGGGTGAACTTTTGAGGCTCATTTCAAGTTTCAATTTAAATCTTTTGATTATTTCATATTACATTTTTTACGCTTCATCAGTGTTGTGAGGTGGTGATGGACAAGTCCACTTAGCTTACTTTTTCTGCCGCGTCCTTCCTCACTGTCTGCAACTGCTCGAGAGTTCTTACAGAAGATCTCTCAGTAGTCGATTTATCTTCCACCTTCGGTTCCTTATGTGCCACCCAAGGTGACCCCGGCTGAGAGCCGAGAAGAACGCTCATCTGCGGATATGCTACCAGTACCTAAGCTATTTTCGGGTACGACAACATCGTCAATATCTTCTATGAGTGCAAATTAGGCGTCCCTTTGAGAATTTGTTTTTTTTTTTGTTCCTGCATAAAAATAGGATTGAATTAGGCAATGCGATTAATCGAAACAGATCCCTTGTCTCACGAAACGTCGATTTTCCTTCCCCAAACATCACCAGGTATCTGAGATATAGCGTTCGAAGAAACACTCAAGCAGTGTCATTCGGATTTTGAGCACCGAGTTCATCGAGTTTGCCTCTCTTGTAAATTTTGAGTCGGTCATGGTGTCAAAATTTATGGTTTATCTCTTTTTAACGAATCATACCACGATGTGTTTCACAGTCACACAATCAGTAATCTGGTATCTTGGATAAAAAGAACCCAATCGTCACATGTGTTGACAAAATGTGCATATCATTTCCCAACAGTACTGACTTTGATAATTTCTTTACAGCCTATAAACTAAATCAAAATTTATGCGGAACATGCATTAACAAATAAATTTTTTCTTATCTTTTGAATGTATTTTTTATAGCCTACACCACTTGTGGTATGGGGTATATTAAGTTGGTGCATAGATGTATAGCATCCAGAAGGATATGAGATAGCCCCTTTTTTTATTGCACCGATCTAAGCTTGTCTGTCCGTCTATCCGTCTAATGTATGTTCGTGTATGCTTGTGCTCAAACTACCTATTGGGCACAATTTTTGAGATATTTTGATGAACGTTTGGTATAGCGATGCATTTTCGCCCAAGCTATTGAAAATGATTCGAATCGGACCACTTTCTCGATCACATCTCATATAACGCTTTGCATAGATATATAGAGTTCTCGAATACGAATGATACCATTTTGTTTTTCTTCGTATTGCGGCGATATATATATGATATCGAAATCGCATGGAAAGATAGATAGATATACGTCTTAACAATCAATCTCTTGAAATTATCGAAATACTTTTTTTTGATTTCGTGAATAGACAAAGTGCTCGAAAAGAAAAAAAGCTATCTATACTTTAAAGTAGCGCTTTTTATGATTTCATTCTTATTGAAAAATCCTTTATTCCTTTGAGATGCTCGGCTTATCCAAGATTCAAAGTCAAGCAAATGTAAGTTTTCTATAAAAGTATGGTTTTTATGGTATTGGGCGGAAGGTTTTCTTTTCTTTTCTTCCATTTTTTTTTTTCTTTTTTGCAATTAATTAAATAAAGTTTCTCTTAGGTTTCTAAATTTTCAAAAAACTATTTGATTAAATTTCTATACAAAATTTTTTAAAGAAAATTTCAACGAATGCGACGATAGATGATAGGCAGGTAAAAAAGTAGCTTTAGATTTTTTCTTGTTCTTTCTTTTTGTTCAGTTTCTTTTAAGGGACTTTTCTCAATTATTTTCTGCTTTTTTTTTTTTTTTTTTTTTTTACATTACATATAGATGCGAAATTACATTCGGATTTCCATGTTTTTCATCTTCTTTTTTATTTTCGTAAGAAAAAATAGCTAAAGGAGGTGTATACGCTTTAGAACGAATCTCTTGAATACTCCTTCCAATTAATTAAATTCAAGTCGAGATTAATAGAAATTTACAAAATATTGATTGATTGATTAAATAATATCTATTCAATATTTTTCAAAATTTTATATCGATTTTTATCATGAATTCTAACTGTTTGGCAATAGTATTTTTTGCTATAATTATTTAAAAGTTTCTTGCTATCTTTCAGTTTTTGTATGTGCCAGCCCAGAAACTGAGCAAGGGCAGACAAAGCTTTCCAAACTTGATCTTCCATTTGTTCAATCTTCAAAGCCTTCAACTTTTTACTTTTAGTTTGGTTGTAGAATATTGAGGGTTTTTTTTTAACAAGAAATAGACAGATAGACAGACATACATAAAGCGATGCAAAATTTTATTCTTATCTAATTTGAAGAGGTTGTAGGTTGGGTAAACGAAATGACAAAAGTTGCATGCTTCTTTTTCTCCATCCTTCAATGTTGGGAGCGAAGAGGTTGTCTATTACTAACGTATCCTTACCATACAATACGATAGCAGTCAGTTTTTTTTTTTTTTTTTTTTTTTCTTTTAACCGTTTTTCCTTTATTCGTCCAGGTCGTCGGTAGGATAGATTATAAGAAAATGGGAGTTAAAAACCTTTCAGGTACCTTTTGAAAAACCAAACCACTATATTTCTTTATTTTTTTTTTTGTTTTTAAGGATAAAAAGGAGTACGAAAGAAAAGGAGAGCAAAAGGATGTTGTCATAAAAAAAAAAAAAAAAAAAATTCTACATTTTCGTCCAGAGCATAAAATCCGTTCTGCTCTTATATTTCATTTCATTTTCTCGAAAGTGGCAGCAGTCAAGAAATTCTTTCTCGTTAAAAATACCAAAATGCGACATAAAAAAATAAAACAAAATAAAATTTGAAAAAACCTAAAAAGAAACTTTAACACACAACCATGAAATAAACAAATAAAAAAAGAAGTAAAGACGCGTATATATATATATATATATATGTATATATGTATATATATTAAAAATATATGAAAATATATACGAAAACGTAAACGAAAAAAAAAAAAAAAACAAAAACGACAAGAAATTTGCTGTACACAGACATTATACATTAATATCGGGTTCGTAGAAAAGTTCGTAGAGCGTTAAGAGCACATGAAATCTATAATCAAGACTTGCTTTGTTCTTTGTTCTATATATGTACATATACATACATATATTCCCTTTCATATTGGTCTCTGCAGCAATAATTAGCCCGCCTTCAAAGCAACTGCCGAGAAGTTTCTCGATTCATTCAAGGTTTCTTGGGAAAAAAACAGAAAAAGAAACAAGTAAAATAAATGTAGAACGCCGCAGCCAACCGTAAAGTACCCTACACCGTCCTACAGTTATTCATGTCACAATTTTTCAAAATTGGGCTTTATATCGAGAATGAGCGAAAAATTGCCCCGATACGAACCATATTCAATAGCGTTCATCTTTGGTCCAAAACACGTTAGTGAAACAAATTTCACTAAAATACTTCAGGAGCTTCGACCTGTCCGTTGAAAATGAGAATAATAAGGGGATAGACAAACAGACAAGCTTATTCAGAAAGTAATTCTGAATCGATCCGTAATAGATGAGTCTATCTCAAGCCCTTCTGTGTGGTATCGCAAACTTAATATATGCGTGTACCATAAGTAATATAGGACACAATAAAGGTTCGAAGAGGCCAAACGACTTATTCACCATTTCGGAATGACACAAGCAATCTTAGGCTTTCTTCTTGCAGTTCAAATTTTACTCAAAGGCAAACGTTGACTCATAAGTCATAGCTTTCTCAGCCTATAAAATGCATTTTCGATTAGAAATCGATTGTCTACGATACCTATTCGTATATTTTATTGGGCGAAACTATGCCTGAAATGTGAGACTTCAAATGTCTTAAACATCTACGCAAACATTTCCGACTTTGATATTGGCACGAAGCATTATATGGGAATGCTGACGGGAAAGAATCAAATCATGAGAATGAGGAATTATCAGACTCAGAGGGAAGACAACGAATCAATTGCAAAATTTGTGAACAGAACGTTTATCATATTTGCCGGTAGTGAAAAGTCTTTCTCAACATCACCTTATCTGGAGAGTGTACCTCATGTAAAAAAATATAACTTTTTAAAAGTTGAAAATCGGTCTAATTGGCACTTGAAACTTTTGCTGAAGCTTGTAATGCGACTCTGCTTTTAAACAGTCTTTACAATAACCAGCTTTGTTTTTATCACAAGTGGAAAAAACTTTTCGATCTATTATTGAAGTTAAGTATACGATACGAAATACTCTGTACAGCTATAATGCTCTCTCCTCTCTCTCGTCACTTGTTCCTTGCAAGACTAAGCGCATTCAAAGTGCACTACACTACACACAATGTCTTTTACTTCAAACTCCGCTCTTAGAATTTATCTGAAGTAAAACCCATACTCAGATCATATTCTATATGTATTTAGTGATTATAACCAAGTCTTTACGGCTATTTATAAGTCATTAGTTTTTAAAGTAGTAGAAATGAAGCTTTCACCTTAAATTTTTGTACGCTTTAAAGTTTTTATTTAAAAAAAAAAAAATGTATTCTCTCCCGATTCTCTTATAACGAATCGTTGGTACACATCGATCTCAATTTGTATATAAAAAATCAAAATATTAACTGCATTTTTTGCCGGCGTTATATCAAATAAAATTCTATAGATTTTAGGTCTATAGATCTTTGACTATTTAGAACATAGTTGCCGGAGAAATCCTCTTCTCTTTTGTACTGAGCTCTTTTAATTATGCTGGAAAACTGTTTTGTACTATGTTTTAGTTTAGCAAGCTATCATGAATACCATGTTTCTGGTGAGTATGTTTCTTAAGTGCTCCCGTCCATTTTTATTTACAATTGGTGTATGATCGTGGCTTAAGAATGTATAAGACTCTACTCAATAAGTTCGTAGGACGCCACATAAATCCTACCGCTATTAACGTATTCATGTGATTTTTAAGTAGTACCGATCTTTTAGTGATATATGTTTGAGAATTTCATGACATTTTGATCATTAGCTTAGCCAGTTCCTATTGTTTTATTGACGCTCTATAGCAGTGAAAATGTCAATGTAAAGCAATGGAAAAATCCGAATTTTGTCGGTATTCTAGTGAGCTAGAGTCCCGCACGACAGTTTGTGAGCTTTCTCTCTATCGCAAAAAAAAAAAAAACAACAAATATTACATGCGCGATAACTGTCAAATATTTCTTGTAGTTAGCAAAAATAAAGACAAAAGTAACATACCTCTTGTTTTGTAAGTGAGTACAAAAATTACATTAACTTTTACTAGCTTTTGTAAGAATGGACACACTGACAGACAGAGATCTACTACAAACTACCTATATATATGTATGCATATATAGGATGACACTGTCAAATTAAAAAAAATTTATGCAAATCATTGGCGGGCCTTTATGTATAGGTGATCCGTGAACTTTTCAATTAACATTGTACATGATTCATATGTATGTAGGTAACATAACAACCTTTCATTTCATTCATTCCGCGACCGACCATTACCCATCCACTATGCAGCAGTCATCTACTTAAAAACATCATCATTACCATTAACAACATCATTATCATTATTATCATCATCATTACTATTATTATAATCATCGTCATTCTATACCAATACATGAGCGTACAGTCAGTCACAGTCACTCATCATAGCCTCGTTCTCCACCCTCTTCTATTTTATCTTACTTCCATAACAAAATGTATGACAATGGGTTAAAATTGTTGTTGTTTCTGCTTTCTCCTGTATTTTCTTTCTTTTCCGTTATTGTTGTTGTTACGTATATAAAAATAATAATAATAATAAGAAAAAAAAAAAAAAACAAAAAAACAAAACATTCAAATTGTTAAAAAAAAGGGGTTGCCTCGCCTTGCCCGCCTGCCTGCCTGCCTGCTTGCTTGCTTGCCTGCCTGCCTGCCTTTTAACAAATGTGAAAATATCCTTTAAAAAAGAGAAAAACAAAAAAAGAAAAACTGTTAAAAAATGGAAAAATGAAGAAAATACATTTATTTTATGAAGACAACAACAGTAAACCTTAATAGAAAATGACGTGTTCTCCTTTTAAGATTTTCTTAAAAAAAAATTTCTTTTTTGTTGCTACAATTTTAATAAATTCTTGTATTCATCGCTTAAAAATGAAAGTTATGCTAATATTGTCGTTGCCTTTGTAACAGACAATAATAAATATCAAATAATCTACAGAATCTTTCTTTCCAATACAATCAACGGTTCTTGTGAATGTGATGATGTCCGGGCGGCCGGATACGCTGCTGATCACACAATTCACTTCCAAATACGCTTGCATATAACGAACATGCACAGATTAAATGTAAAATTGATTTCGAAAATTTTTATTCATTTCCCTTAGGAATACTTTTTTTATGCGATTCCGTGTAAAAAAAGAAAATGAGAAGAAAACGAATCCCCATTGTACACCGTTCATATATCGGGAATTAATCGAAAATTAACGGTATTCCAAATTCGTCTTTTATATATCTTCTTAACTTATTATACCCAGTACCGAAGGTTGGGCATATATTAGTTTTGTCATAACCTTTATTAAAGACTATTGATTGACATAAGCTTCTTTGGCCATGTCCGTCAGTCTGTCCATTGAGTTTATGTCTCGTAGGAAAAACGGCTTGACGTAGAGACTTGAAATTGAGCATTTATGATGTTGTTGTTGTTGTTGTTGTTTTCTTTTTCTTTTGTTGCTTAAGTACACAGATCAAGTTTGAAAGGGAAAACGTAATTTACCCCAAAGTTCGTTTGAAAAATTAATTATTGAAAAATTTTGAAAATAATTTGCAATTGACTGAAATCCGTAACAGACATCGACCTTTCGTTTCGCGAAAATATTCACGAGGGCCATAGTCAAGTTGAGCGATCATAATCTAGTACTTTTCTCGATTAGTGAATCCGTATTCCGTATCCGCATTCTTCACGTGCAGGGTATGGATAATTCTCCTAAAGGCGAATACAGTGTTCTTACTTCTTTATATATACATATTTATGTACATGTATATACATTTTTGTCCCCTAAAGGATATAATATTTTTTTTTCTCTTTTCTGCTTTTTTTTCTTTTTTTTTTCATTTTCAAAAGTAAAGGAAACGAGTGTTGGCATTTTATGACAACGTATAAAATTTATAGTTTTAAATTTTTATTTATTTATTTTTCTTTTTTTATTTTTTATTTAAAAAAGTAATAAAGCGAATTTTTTGTTTTTTTTTTTTACATTATTTAAGTCATTATAAAATAAACCTTTAGTTATAAAAAGCACGTAAAAGCATAAATAAGCAAATATTGAAAAATATATCATTTA
>CCAG010023437.1:0-18036 GCA_001077435.1 Glossina morsitans morsitans
AAATTTATATAAGAAAAACTTAAAAGTTGAAGTCGGATTATGAGAATACATGTGAACATAAGCACCTTCGAATACGGGGTAAAATTTTCTTCAATTTTTAAAAAAATAAAATGAAGGCGCGGCAGTTCTCATGAAAACAATGCCTTTTTCCATGGATCCTCTTGAAACGTATGACTAGACGTTACAGCGTTGCATCTAAAATGACAAAACCAATATGTTCTGAACTGATACGACTCAAAATCTTGTAATTGTCATAATAAAAAAAATGTTCATTTGTTTTTTTTTTTGAGAAAATTTTTCGATTATCATCCATAAACCTATGAAAATTGTATGGTATCCTTTCGAAAACCTTATCCTCAAGCTGCAGTTAAAATTTCAAGGCGATTCGATGCGAATTGAAATGAAGCACAATTTTGACAGAAAGACGCCTAATGTTTCAATTTTGAAGAAATGTGCTTTGTGCTTTTAATTTGCAATGCCTGCATCATACATACAATTACATCATACATACATAATACTTGCCAAATTGCTCAGTGCACTCGCAGTAGCTATAATGCGGCTCTATGGCTCTTGGGCAGAAAACCAACTTTTTTGAGTCACTGGACAAAATGGACAAAAATTCGGTTGAAATATTTATTCTCTTCATTTCTTATAATGTGTTAGGAGCATGAAAATTCGCTGCTCACCATAACTATTTGCTTCATGATTTTCAGTTTAAAAAAGTGAGCCCACTGGCAAATTCAGCACTTTACGGACTTTAGGAACGATCACGACAGTAGTCGAACGTAATAACATTCAAATGTTAAATGCGTAAAGGGGTATTAAAATAAATGATGCATTGATTTAAGCGGCCACCCTACCCCGTCCGGCTCTTGCCTAACAAACTTCTACCCAACTAAACTCGTGGAAGAATGTTTGACTGGATTTTTTAAATCAATTTTCGGAGAAATTTCGGAGAACCGAAAAATTTGTAAACTCAAATTATTATTCCAAACAATGCTGGCCCATCGTACTTGTGACTTGTGCCAATAGTTATCTAATCTGACTCGACTTTGTTAATCGCTATATATGTGTATGCAAAGTTTTTACGTTTCGTGGCGGAAGCAAGTCCTGTTGATTACGATGTCTTAAAAAAAAAAAGCAAGGGAAATAAGCGAACACATTTAACGGTAACTGTAGAAAAAACGGAGATATTTTCAAAAATATATATATACATTACAAAAAAAAAAAGAAAGAAAACCGGAAACCATGCTCATCCGGGGGCCAAAGTCACGACCTCTGCACAATTACTGCGTCGTAGTAAAATAAGTCTAGCTAAGTGGGCGAAAAGGCCCCGCGGATGTCGAGAATACCAAGAGCTGTGTTCCTCCATCTTTCTAGCGTATAAATAGAATGACACACGAACAGCCGATAATGATTATATAACAGTTTGCCTCCACTGAAGAAAACTTAACTAGTCTTACTACGTTTCCATTACAGTTATGCTATACCAAGTGCCAAGGCACTCCTTTGCTTAGCAGGCGGGGGGATTTAAAGTAGCAAGTACCTATCAAGCCAAAGGCGAACGTCCATTGATAATAATAAAAATAATAAAAAGAAAAAACAAATTGTGAAAAAATTCGCTAAAGGCGATAACGTTTCGCAAGCTTTATCAAAATTGGAGAAACTCATATGGCATGCTCAGTTCTTGCCCTCTAAATAATGGATAATGGATGGAGATGAGCCCCCCACAACCCGCTCGATAAGCTCGTTAATAAGGTGTGATAAAAATTCATTATCTCTATCTTCTGATATCGCTATGAAACTATGAAATATCGCGACAACGCTTGACTTCAAATATAATGTTTTTAATGATTCGCGGGAAACTCAGAGCCCAGGTCTAATAAAAAGTAGCCCCCGGCCTATAAAAGAAAGATGTAAAAATCGCACGGTTGGGGTTTTCGCATCAAAATTCCAATACGAACAAATAAAATGAAGAATTTCTCAACAAATTTGCATATTATTCGGTTAACCTAACGGGTATTTCAGGGAAATCGCACTTTTGCGCCATTCAAGATAAGTTAATGAAAACAGAAAAAAGATAAAGAAGAGACAGAGTATAGAGTAGTATTACTCCTATTGCTCCTATTGCTCCTATTGCTCCTATTACTCCTTAAACCCGAATACATCAACAACCGTTCGAAGTCAAGCAATTCAAGCCATTATTAGCATTTGTAAGATTAACCCTTTGAGTCCCAGACGGTTTTGAAAAAACACTGGCGAAGTAATTCCAGACAGCGCGATTGCGCGATTTTCTTGACATAAAACCCAGACAGTTTTGACATAAAATCTAAACAGCGCGATCGCGCTGCTTGGGATTCTTCGGCAGTTTTCTTTTTTCAAAACTGTCTGGGTTTTCTCGACATGAAATCGGAACAGCGCGATCTTGCCGCTTGGTATTCAAACGGTTAAAGAAAAATCCCTTTTCCGTATTAAACTATTTTTAATGATTAAAGCTTGGATGTGTGTGAATGTAGTCTGTTTGGCTCGACCTCTGCGGGTATTAGAAATGATCAAAATTCCAATTCTTAATAATCGTTGTTTTTGTGCTTTTTATTTTTATTTTTAACACATTAGTTTCGAAAACTTATTATTTTTTGCTCATTTCACGTTATAATAAATTATCCGACCTGAGCGATGAAACTTATGACATTACATACCAACCGTACTGTGGTCGTAATAAAATTGCTTTCTAAAGTTTGAGCCGTTTTTTTTTTTTTTTGCTTACTAAGCTGCGGTTAAGAACTTAAGCAGGCAATTTTTGCTTAATTACTTAGGTGAAGAAGGTCGCATTCAAAAAAAACTTTTGTTTTGCCGCATTTATACGAAGCTCTGCACCCGAACATTTCCACGTCCCTGCTATTAGCATCAATCGATTGCTTTTATGTGATTTACGTGTTGAATTTGAATTTACAATTGGGTAGTAATTGTGTTGGGTTACGATGTTTGTTATATACATACATGCAGCCATATATACATACATACATATATGAGCATAAGTGCTATGCTCGATCGTATGTGCAAGTACTAGTGGCATAATATTTATTTATGGTGGAACGTCATACATATATATAGATATACACACATATATAAATAAATATATATATATATGCAGTAGAGTTTTGTATAATGCCGGGCTCGCATGTTGCATGAAGCCACAAAAATTTAAACGCCAATTTTCCGTTGGCTTCTGGCATTGTATGGCGATCATTTCAACTTACATCGTTTGTCCATCGTCTGTCGGTGATCTTCATTGACTATATCTGGATGTTTGCTATTAAAGCGCAGCATAATAATAATAAAAAAAAAAAAAATAAATAAATAAAAGGAGAAAAACTCTCTATAAAACAAAACCCTAAACCAAGTATAAAGTATGGTTGGGCCGTTATTATGATTAGGAAATTTCGTGTGAGCACCCACTGGAGCTGATTAGTGAGCGATGCCATGATCATACCGTTTGAAATTTTTGGTTATTTTGTTGTTGTTGTTGTTGTTGTTGTTGTTGTTGTTGTCTTGCCAATCATTGGCTCTCTATATATGGCTGCTGACTGCTAGACTCTTTGTATTTTGATGGTCTGTCCTTTTTCATTGCTGCTGATTGCCATGTATTTCAAGCTTGATCAGAGCTTTTGATGAGTAACCACAATAACTGCAATAACTATAATATTCAACGAATATTAAGCACAAACGAAGACACGCCAAATACGAGATACAGTGTAAAAAACAAAAAAAAAAAAAAAACAAAAAAAAAAATAAGCATATGAAAAAAAATGCACTAACGTTTCTGTCGGTCTTTGATTTTTTTTTATATTGATATTTGGTTGCCGCCATTGGGCAAACTGAAAATATCAACTTTCAACACGAATTACCCGCAAAACCAAATAATGAAAATTTATTAATCAAAGTAGAAAAACCAAAAAAATATTTCCTAGTTTTCAAATCCACTACTCATGAGATATATTAATATTGTTCACTGATGGTGTTGTATAATCTAGAATCTGGTCATGTAGACTTCATCGGACTCTTCGCTGATTGCATGCGGAAACAATTGCCACTCTTCTTCTTACCTATATCTATGTGTGTATTGAAATTGTTTGTCTCGCGTAAGAATCTCAAGTAGAAAAGTGAGATTTAAGCTTCATTGCGATCGCAGATGATCAGTTTTTTGATCGAGACAATTCCACTAATACAAGTGAAAGGACATAAATGAAAAGACTCTAAACATTATACTGCTCGCGATAGCTCATAAATTATTTGCTAGTTATGGGGTGTTAGAATTGATTCAATAAATCTTCGCCCGCCTACATCTTTTCCGTTGCACGCCTCTGTAGTAGTACGGAAGTATTTGCCACGTTTAAGTTGAAGGTTCATAAACACTACCAGTGTTTTCCGTCCTCCTTCTCTTTTCTATCTATCTATATATCCTTGTAGTCATCTGTCATTATGCTTGCACGTAAAGAAGGCATTCGCTTATTGGCTTAGGCTGATTGTTTGAAAAGCGTTCTTCCCATTGCGAGTGCAAAAGCCAAATTTTCTAGCAGCTTATATCCTTAGCTGAATGTAAATTCATATCGCAATAATTTTCAAGTAATGCATGTCGAAATTCGAGCCAAACCAAATTTGAATTTGACTTAAGTTATTTTTATTTTTATTTTTGTATTTTTAACGTTGAGCGAAAGAAAGAGGAAAAATGACATGACTGTAATGTTAGTGAAACAGTCAAATGCCCTCAGAAAATATAACGAATTATCCACAGTAAACGTTAAGAGTTTAAGCTGAGATATAATAGCGCGAAGGCAAGGTATCGTATCAATCAAATGCTGCATGCTTTTATCCTACCATAAACGATGATGACGATCACGCTGACGATGATGATGACGATGATGATGATGATGATGATGATGATGATGATGATGATGATGATGATGATGATGATGATATTAGTGCCGCATAATGCTATGAATAATATTTTTTCATTTCGCACTAAAATCGATTAAACGCATTTTCAAGCCGCCACGTTGCTCCTTAAGATTATCCGATTTTATAATTAATGAACGGCAAATGTAAACAACAAAATATTTGTTCGACATTTAGTTGTTTTTCGTTGCTCTTTATTTATATTACAATAGATCATGCAACAACAACAACAACAATAATAACAACAATAACAATAACCATTTTAACACCATTACATTGTCCGCAATAACAATTCATTTTTCATTTAAAGATACAAATTAACTTTGCCACGATCGGAGATTACTTTTCAAAAGGAGGGAAAGAATAATAAAATAAGTTAGATAGGGAAATGATAAGTAGAGGCGGCGAGCGAGCGAGTGAGCGAGCGCGAGAGAGAAAGAGGGAGAATGGAGAAGAAAGAGACTAAGTAACGTAACAAATGCTAAACGATATGATATAGCATATCTATGGGATAGAGGCCGAACTAAGGAGATCATCAATGCTTCCATTTGTACAAGATAGAATGTTAGCTATGGGCATGAATTTCTCAAAAAGCTATGTATAATACATTTTTTATTTGGATTCGTTCGCGCATGCGATTAATTATCCAATGAAGAAAGAGTTCGTTAACAAGTTTCTTAAACCGTAACGTTCCTTCGTCTCTCTCTCTCTCTCTCTCTCTCTTGAACATTTGTCAAACTTTGACATGATCACGTGGAAGTACCATATTTAAGTTTAACCTGCCAAGTTATTTCACTTCGATCAAGGCGATCGAGCTTTCGTGAAAACATAATCCAAAAGATATTTCATTAAAATATGTACTACGCTCCACTCGATATAGTCAATGAAATTTCAGCATATTTTATTGGCTGAGAAATTAAACATCACGGCAACGCTAGACCGTGCGAAAAATTCAGAGAATTTAGATGAAAAATTGCCACCGTAGCGCGAAACTTGCCTCGACTGACTATCTTCGATCTCTACAGGAGTCCCTTAACTGATGTTATAGGGATTGATAATAGTTTTAAGATTGATGGTAACCCTGCTAAGGTTTATTAGGAATATAGAACAGTTGGCAGGCTTGCAAAATGTTGGCAGACTTGAAATCAATTAATAAATTTGTGAAGTAAAAATTCGAGTTTCTTATTAAAAATAAATTGCGGTTAGTCAGATCTTTGTTACGGAATATTTCTATTCTTGTAAGCCTTTGTTGCAACATTATTTTGCCAAACAATGGCTTAATTACACCACAATGTACAGCTGAGCTCAAAAGAAAGGCGCCGAAGATTATTTCACGATGGGTTCGTCCAGAACTCACGAAAGTTATATGATGATGACATAGTCGTTTTACCATAAAGGAGGGAAATTGTTGTTGATTTATGTTGTTTTTAATTTTTGGAAAACATGAACTCTTCTTGCCTTGGGATGCATATTAATAAAAGTTAAGTCGAATATTTAAACTCTTAGTCCTTAAGGTAGGGTTCAGACAAACAAATGGAAACCACTCTTAAGACGTCAATATAAAATGAGTCTATCGGTCAGTTATAATGGGCAATGTGGACGTCTCTGACTCTTCCCATCGAGAGTCAATTTAGAAAGGAAGAGCAGGCCTGGATTTCAACTTTACAAGAAGAATGCCAAGATAAAGTGACCGCTTTACATTTGCTAGGAATGCTACCATAGTATGATATTTGCATTCTTTTCATCTTCAAGGCTGCTTAGCATTTTGAAAGCAATTAAAAAATTGTCGGCTCTTTTGCCAAAATGTTGAGTAAACATTTTTTACTGGATTTTGGATAACGCTGTAAAAGCTGGTAACTTTATCGCAATAACTCCAAGAAATCATCGAATATTTCGAAGGTGTTAGTAAAGATTGCGATTGTTCATCTCGTGTCCTGAATGTTGTCTACGGGCTTATTCAGTAATTTTTCCTACGAACGTTTACTTTGAAGAAAGAGGTCAATCTTTACACACATAATCATTGTCTAAAGTAATTATGGTAATAAGAGAAGCATTAGGTTCTTCATAGTGTGTTCCTTTAGAGCGCTGGCTGATAACTAGCATTAAGCATAAAGTAGTCGAAATTTTACATAATAAACGATATGGGGGCTGATGGCGGTAGCCATTAAAGATGCGACCTTTTGTTTTTTCTATTCAGAAATGTTTTTTTTTTTTTTTTGTAATAAGATAAACAAACATGAGGCTGGAGTGCACTTTAGTCATTACATATGTTGTGTTTAGTTTGGTTTTTGTTTTTCTTTCAATTTTTTCCACTTGACATGAGATAAAACTTTATAAACAGTATTTATTTATTTTTTATTTTGTGTATATGCATATATATATATATGTATATATATATTATTTTGTATTTGTTAATGACATACAACAACAAAATAAAGGTGTTAATTTCAAGTTGCGTGCACACAACCACTTAAGTAATGGCAACGTTGGTGATAGGCCCACTACCAGCGTGCCAGCTGATGACAGGGATATTCGTAAACAATGCACACGACTTGTTCTCTGAATCAAGTTGAATGAAATTGAGTTGAGTTGAGTTGAGTTTATTTCAAAGTAAATTTACATTTCAACTTTGGCAAATAGTGTAATGAGTAAATATTGCAAATATCTTTGCACTAAGATCTTTTTAAAAGCCAATAGTTGTCATTAAACTCTAATGGAAATCATCGTTACATACGTACATACGTAAATACGTACATACATTTCGGAATGTTGCATGCACAATGCATGAAATGCCGTAAACGCTATGAATATTTGATTGCTTGAAAATAATTAGCATGTTAGCAGTAGCTCAGCTCAGCTCAGCTCAGCTCAGATGCATTTGAATTCAATCTTAACTGAAATCGAAATGCGATAAAGCGATTGATGGAAATCCGAGATTTACAAATTTTTTCTTTTTTAAATTAAGTCTTAATGACTATAACATACAAATGCTTTTCATAATTTAAAAAAAAAAAAAAATTTTACACAAAATTGTTTACAAAATTGCTTGAATAAAACATGCCCGTCACACAATCATAAAAGTGCTATACACACACTTTTTTTTTTTTTTCGAAACGCAATCGAATCTTTTTATCGGTAAATTTTGCATTTTTTCCAAAGTTTTGCTTAAACGTTGAACATTTTCCTTATATCGACTAAATGTCCATCCATCCCGAAACTCATTCTGCCCAAAAAATACTCACACATTCCCAAACACTTTCTTCCGATGATTTGTTGCTTAACAAGACTTAATACCAAGAATGCAACACGCAACAGCCAATCGTTTCGTCGTTTTACGTCTAAGTAAACTTCTAAATATCGGCCTGAACAAATAGCTTATTCGGAACTTCGAATGGATGGACCGACTAATCGGTATATAATCTCTTAAAATTTTTATGGCCATTACCGAGGAATTTTTTAGTATACAATCGGAAACTACCGGCGGAGCTCCGTAGAACTTAAATAAGATTGGGTCCATTTTTGGAACTAAAGAGTAGAGCGTTTTGGAAAGCAAATGTGCACTGTTTCAGCTAAAAAGAGCACAATTGCGTTCAGTTTACGTTTCACTGCGCGCTTCTGCTCTGACCAATTTGGCCCATTTACAATATCTACCTGCGTGCAAGAACTTCCAATGTTTCTACCAAACTTGAAGTCGATATCTCCATTTGTGCGACCAAGAAAGTGCCAATAACACACACCATAGTGTCTCGCAGACACATAGATAGACAGACATGGCTAAATCAACGCAGAATTTGACGCTGATCAAGAATATATAAACTTTAGACGGAGTCTTATTGCTCCTTTTGGGGATCGTGGGGTGTGGGATCGTTTAAAGATCTATTTTGGAAATTGGCGTAGTCCATTGGGCGATTGCAAGAGAAGAAAGTTTTCCTTGCAGTTAAGTATTTTTGTCCCCTCGTACGGCTGAAGATCATCCCATAAAAAGTCAATATTTGCCAGTTTTACGTGAAGCTTCACTTTTGAAAAGAAACAAAAGCATTTCCTTAAAATCGAACTCACGAACTCGGGAGGCAACTCGGAGGGGCTCTGTGACACTAGCATTTTTATAAGGATTATCTATGTTTTAAAAGTCGATTCTTTTTTTTTTTTTGCTCTTTCATGATCCATTTCCCATCTACTCCTTTTCGATCCGTCGATGATTTACTATGTCTTTCTGTCTACGTAATTTGCGGCATGTTACAATACTCTCGGCATTTTTCAAAACGAGCTCTTACATCATGTGCATTATGTGTTCCTCCATAATTTACTTAATGATCGTGTTGTCATTACCTTCTGGACAAAACTTATGATTACTAATATAATATCGAGATTGAATTTTTTTTTTTTTAGATGTTGTTGGTCATCGTCAGAGGAATATTGCTATTTAGAGTCCTTCTTCTTCTTCTTAGTTTTATTAATTAATCGATTTTGCAAACCATATAACCGCTGATTTAGATTTTTACGTAAAATATTTGGTTACAAATCTCGTAAAGAAATACTTAAAGCTAAAGAAAAGTACTCAGTAGTGAAAGCTATGGTTGGAAATTCTATTCAACCTATGGTTTCGTATCCAGTAAGACAAAGTCGACTTCATTTGCCGACAAGATTATGATAAATGCTTCTCAGAAAGCAAACTAAAGAATCTATGTATGTTCGTGTGTGTGTGTGTGTGTGTGTGTGTGTGTGTGTGTTTGTATAAATTATGGCAATTGTAAATGGATGGAGTTTATAGGAATGTCGACGTTAATATGTTTGCTTAAATTTTCTGAAGGCGCTGAAAAGAATATAGTCCAGATAGGCCTCGAATTTTTGTCCACTCACACTATGTGAATGAAAAAAAAATAAAAATATAAATGGTATACTTACACGTAGAATACAATTGCATATACATCGTATTGTAAGATCAATCGAAACTAATCGCTTCGGTCTTGAAAAGATCAAATGAAACAAGCAGTAGACCGTTTGATTTGAAACCAATATATCAAAGAGAACAAGACTTGCC
This sequence comes from Glossina morsitans morsitans, assembly GCA_001077435.1. Taxonomy (NCBI): domain Eukaryota; kingdom Metazoa; phylum Arthropoda; class Insecta; order Diptera; family Glossinidae; genus Glossina; species Glossina morsitans. The sequence continues at coordinate 9,998 of CCAG010023437.1, forward strand.
CAAGCATTGCCCAAAGAATGAAAAAAATAATTGAAAATATTCTACTGGCATTATATTTAAGGGTCTCACAATACCATCATACTATATATACATATATGTGTATATGTGTTATTAGATTTCGAATTGTTTGTGAGATTTTTCGAAAACAAGAATTCGTTGATAGAGAGTAAAGTGAAGCGTTTTACATACCATTTCGTCTAAGCTCTTTAAATCGTTTGTAACAATTTGTGGTTGGGGTCCGTACATTAGCATCGGGCCGTCCGTGTCATCGTCATCATTTTCCGAATCGGTATCATCGAACATATCAGTTTCGGTGGCTACACTCTCCGTACCAACGCCTTTATCGGTTTGTGTAGCATCGTTTTCAGTTTGGGTGGCGCAGCCGATGCCGTTCGCTTTATTGTCTGCGGCTATTTCACGATCAATTTGTCGTTCCATTTGTACTAGCATGGGAGCCAGCATACCTGTATTCGAAAATAAAGAGATTAATTTGAGTAAAATGCCTCTGGATCTGTTCGAAGGAGCAATTCATTTATTAAATGCTATTAGGGCCATTGTTGTTGTTGTCGTTGTTTTTTTTGTTTGTTGTTTTTTTAATGAAAATTAACCTAAAAGTTAGATAACAACCTATTGTTGACATGCAGGCTATTGAAGTTTTGGTTAAGTGACGTCGTCAAAAAAAAAAATCTCTTTGGTAATATGATTTCAGTTCAAAGTAACGGGTTAGAGAAGGCCCTTAACATTGAAATTGTCGACGTTTTACATAAACCTGTTTCTACCCTTATGGATCAACTGGACATCGATGGACGCACACAGCACTGAACGTATTGAGCTGAAATTTCACACGTGTTCCTTGATAGCTTAAGAACACAAAGTTAAAGGAAAGCTGCGATCGGCGATCACACACATATCCACACTTGAGTAGAAACTAAGATAACTCCGACAAACAAATGATCCCGTTTCGGACCTACCAAAATCTTCTTTAGAACCACTTGCATGCAACAGTTAGTTTCGATTTATATATAATTGGGTGAAGGAAATTAGAGTTACACCGGGCTAGTAATGTGACCCTGAGCACTTTTGCACTCCACATGAATGTGATCCTAACGATCTTAAGGATCACAGGTTTTTTGAACCTGGTTTTTGAATGCGATCGAAGGCTAAAGACGACCATATAGAGGAAATTGGAAAACTAAATCAGATAGAGAAACATTGATCGTGGATAGTTTCAAGATCCTTTCATTGAAATGAAAGCCAATGAAAAAGTATTGAAATCTTACATTCTTTACAACGATTTTTTTTCCAAAAAGGTGTTACTGAATCGCGGGTGGTAGCTCTTGTATTATGTTATGTAGAGCAGTGCTTGTAATACTAAAACGGACGCGATAGTCTTTGTGTCTTCATTATTCAGTTAGACCTTTCTAGGCAGTTTATTTTATCGAATAGATATGAACAGATGTGCCGGGACTTGAATACTTAGACAGACATTGATGATTTGCTTACCGAATTTTGCTCCACGTCTGGCCACTTCTAATAGGCATAAAATTACATGTTTTTCGTTTTTTCTCATAATGAGGTCGTCAGTTTCGAATAATAGGCACTCGATGATTTTAAGGCTTTTTCTGCAAATCAAAATAAAGGAAAAATAGCAAAAACTTTATTTTTTTTTTTTTAAATTCCATAAATCAATTAAACCAATTACTTATCCAAGAGATGAAAAGGAAAAAGGAGTTTAAGGGAAAACAAAAACAAAGCCAAAAAAAAAAAGAAGCATGTGGAGAGAAAACTAATTGTGGTTAAATTTGTTTACATTTCGTTTATTAATCTCGCTCTTAGCTTCATTTTACGCAAAATATTTAATCATCCTATGCATTCGCATAGAACGAACACACACTTGTTGTATGCTTGCTGCTGATGATGTGTTCAGTTCATATATGTATGTAATGCATTTTCATACTTATTCAGTGAGTTAGTCAGTTAGTCAATCAGTTTATATGTAGTTGTTTTAGAGTTGTTGTTGTTGTTGTTGTTATTGTTGTTGTTGTTGTTGTATTTAAGCATTCATTGCCTCATTATGGCCACATCAAAGTGCGTTTCGTTTATTTTACATTAATTTGCTGTGAATGAATTTTACGGATACGCTTTAATTTAGTTGATCTAAATTTAATTGAAATTTTTATTTTCACGCAATTCATTCTCGTTTCTTGTTTTTATTAGTGCCGCCGTGCTAGTGCTACGGCTACTGTTGTTCTTGTAGCTTTCATTTTGCATTTTACGTTCAGTTAAGAATTTCAGAGATTCTAGTTGAAAGTGCAATGATCGGCAAGAATTCTGTTTGTGTGCATCTTTCACTTTCACTTTTATTTTCATTTTCATTTTTTTGTTTTGCATTTATTTTATTTTTCTAAAAATTAATTTATTAAAAAAGGGGGAAGAGAAAGTTGTAATGAGTGCTTTAGCGAAATCTAACTAAATGAAGAATTTTAAGAAAATTTAAAAGTATCCAGAGAATTCTTTTCTTCTGAATTGGAAATCAAATGCGGATTACAATCGGGTCCCGTCTTGTACTTAACTATTGATTTCGAATCAAATAAAGCGTAAAGCAGCAGCCAAGAATCGTTGTTTAAAACAAATATTTCGCAAATTTATTATCCATACATATGTATATATATATATATATTATATATATAGTTTTATATAAGAGATTTATGCGAATGATATTCCAAAAGAATTCACTTGCTTCAGCAGATGAAATTATTCATCGAATTTTTGGAATTAATCGTTGATCTCGAAAGTAACTTTTTATGAAATTTATTCAAATAAAAATGACTTATCCGCCCGGATGGCCGAGTAGGCTAATTAATGACTTACTCGACTAACAAATCATCAGATGGTTGTGGATTCAAATCTCAAGTGCGGTAAACTTTTCAATCAAGTCGATGGCCTCAAATGCTAGCGCTTTCAGACTTTAGTTCTTCGAATTTGTAATAATTTCTTTGATTAAATTAATTATAATAATAATAATAATAATAAAAATGCCTTAACTATGTGTTGTCGCAAAAGTTTTTAAAGATCGTACTTTGACGCAGATCCATCATATCCAACATTATCCAGTACGATGCAGTATTAGAGTTTGAAAAATGTCTTCAAAGTACCGCAGATTCGCCAATGAAAGACGAACGTAGGCTACGACAACAATTCTATAAAGTCCATAGTTGTTGTAAGTGAAATACCGAGAACGATGCAGTTATCTCTCATAGTCGCGATACTAAGTCGGATACTAAGTATAATGTATTAAGTCTTTTTCGCTTTCATTCATTCTTTTTGTTTTTTCTTTTAACTACGATTTTTTCTAATGCCTTTTTAAACTTTTTTAATACATGTGCATCTATACATGTGTGTATGTGTTGCAGTAATGAAACTCATTGCTTAAATTGAACTATATATATATATATATGTATATGAGACTCACTGCTTAATTGAACTCATTGCATATATTGAAGCAAACACTTACCTGCACCATGTAATAAAATTTGATACATTATCCCGGGCAAAGAAGGTACCGCTCTTTGCCGCTGGCAAGTAGTGTACATTGCCCATAGCTAAAATTGGACCAGCCGAGCCGGAAGTTATCGAACGTGTCATTGATTTGTTGCGTGCCTGACGACGGGCCAAATAATCTTCGGCTGCTTGACGTACATTGTTAGCGTGCTGCAAGAGAAGAAAGGAGAAATGGCAAATTATATCGAATGAGAGAGAAAGTTAAAGAAAATGATTAATTAAAATATTTACGTATAGCGGCGGCGACGCACAACAACAACAACAACAACAACAACAACTATATAGCGTTAAATCAAATTTAAGCGACACAAAAATGCAAAGAATCCGAAACGCGACTATTTTTAGATCAGAGCGATAAGAGATATTCAAAAATAAATGCGAAAAACTAAATTCTGTACGTTTTGCTTCGCTTTTTTGTTTTTATTTTAGAAATATTTTTTTTTTTTGTTTTTTCTGTTTCTTCTTTTTTGGTTTTTCAGTTTGGCATTCGTTGACAACGTATTCGAGAGAACTTATATCAAATAAATTTAAATGCGAATGCAATGCAGCGAATGCTTATAATAAAAATTTTAATAATTTAATTTAATTTATTAAATAATTATTATTATTAATAATAAAAAAAAAAAAAAATAAATAAAAAAAATTGTACTTTTCGACTGAAACGAGAAGTTACCAAATTTAAATTGTCACGACTTTAGTCCACTTAACTAGTAATAGGTCTTTTCTCGTTTCATAGCACATTTGTGTGTGTGCAATATGACCGCAAAAAATTTATGTATGTGGTGAGCGTGTAGTCGTCAGCATTGTGGTGAAACAGTGCTGCTGTCTTTTATATCAAATACAATTACAAAAGTTACATAATCTTCGATAAGAGTAGAAAAAGTGCTGCAAGTGACAACAGAGTTACATGTAAAACTGCTTGCAACAGATTTATTTTGCGTTAAGTGAAATTGTAAGTTAAGGGTCTCGTTGCCGCAATAAAAGCCAATCCAATTTATTGAATTCCTTCGTGCATTTTACTTTGAATCGAAAGATTCAACCTCTTAATGGGCAATGCTGAATAACGTTAGTAAGGGCCAAAAGGGAAACATCTACGGATCTAAATCCTTGAGGTATGATTTAATAATTGATACAAATCCTGCTAATGCATATATGATAAGAGCGAGAGGAATTTAATTTTATTTATAAAATAACATTGAATTTCATTGAAATTCTGTAGAATTTTTACTTATATGCACATACATGCACGTTGTTATCAAAAGGTCAAAGTCGAAGTCCAAGTTGTTGCCCTCAGTTGATATTGATTGTGATGTCATTAACTTGAGCAGATTCACCTCATTACCAAAATCGAAGAGACCATCGCTTATCGAAATAATGTTGGAATTGTTGAACTTAAAGATTCAATCTCGTCTCTTCTACCTTGTAGCCCTTACGGTAAAACATGTTGTCTCGTTATTGTTGTTGTGATGTGGTGATCATTGAATCCATATCAAAAGTTCATCCCACTAGCAAAAATTGCTTTATAGTTAATACCGAACTGTCCCGGGGATTTACCCTATTTTCTTATATACCTTAGACCAATGCAATCTATGCTAGGAGAAAATGTTTAATCTCGTTACAGCTCGAATCTCACTCACCTAATGTAACAAAAATGATTCGAAACTGGGAAAAATGAGAGCAAATTTAATTTATATAGAATTAGTAGACAGCAAGCATAAATTTTATAACTGGCCACGGTCGGCCATAATAACTTCGGTTCATAGAATTATTCATAGAGGTTAATAGTTTTTCATATATTCATGACCTTTCAAAATAAGATGTTTTATGGGAAGTGCTCAAGAAATGGGAAATGCTAACTGTGAACCGAGTTAGACCTTGGACCGGATGTCGGTATAGAAAATTTTATCAGAATATCTCAAAAAATGCGATCTGTAGGTTGAAAAGAAAGAGTGAACAGAGAGACAGACGCACAGACGCGTCACTTGTGCTACAAGGCTATATTGCGGTTTGCGCCCGAAAATAGAAGGAGTTCAGATGTACCCATCCATTCGTCCATCTGTCTACTTGGCAATTTACGAAGTTTCATCAAAATATCTCAAAAATTGCGATCTATCTCTTAAACAGAAGAGTACGCGGCGGACAAATGAGGAGATAATCTTAGAGCGATCCGGAAAAGGTGGGCCTATCTCAATGGTACATCCCCACGAATTTAACGTACCCTTGTATCACAAGTGTTTTACAGTATAGTTAATTAAATAATTTTTCCCTTCAAGTGAAATATGCACGAAACCTGTGAAGTAAGTACACTATCGAGTGAATGAATTTTTCATTAATCGATAAAGTATTCCCTATAAGTAAGTTTGTGTTCGCTAATAGAAAATTCAATTCAAATCGTAAATGATGTCTTTCTTGTATGTATATATATATGTATATATATATATATATATATATATATGTGTGTATGTTTGTATGTATGTACGTATGTACGTATGTATTATTAGACTGTCCCATCGGAATAAATTTGCCTTCTCTAAATGTCTGTCTAAAATAGGCAATCGATAAAGAATTTGACAAAAATATTTCCAATTGTTTTAGTTTGTTTTCTGGGTTCTTTGCCTTACGCGCACACATCTGGCGATTGAATCATACGCATCTCCAGACATAACGCCACGGCATTGCTTAAAAAATATATGCACGCTAAGTTTCCTATTACTGTTCGAATTTCCCTCGAATCTGTCAACAAGATTTATATAATGTCTGCTGTTCACTTTATCTTAAATGTTGAGTTTGAGTGTTCACCGTAGTAATCAATGCTTTGTAAAGGATGGGATAAATGTTAAAAATTAGATAAATACTCTTAGACAGAAGCACAAACATTCTCTTTAATTCGGCCTCTTCCTAGATCGAGTTTTGTCAAAGCGATGAGATATAGTTCGGTTTAATCCTAGATGGCGGATGGCGGATACTATTCGGATACTAGTTTATTGGTTTCCTCTAAGCGCACTTTCAAATTTTTCTAAATACCACCTATGAGCTATGCACACTTTGGACAAAGGGGTTCAACATAAAACAATTTGTCTAGAAATTTAAGAATTCTTTCGTTGAGATCGTTTATCCCGTGCGCGCGGTAAAGGAGAATTCATCATGGAAAGTGAAAAGTTTTGAAGATGTGACGTCCAGTTGAATAATTTATTTAGATATAACTTCGCAGCTTCGCTAAGACTTTTAGCTTTCGTTCGGAAGAAATATTCACGCTTTTTAGCTGAAAAAGCCTTTGATACGAATGTGGGTGTGTTTAGATTAAATTAACTGCAGTATTTATGTGCATAGCACTATATCAATATGTCCCCGTCAAAGTTACAAACAACAACTAATGTATTATGTTCGCAATTTAGAAGAAAAAATTGTGCAATGAGGCCAATTAAATGTCACGTCATAATATTCATTTTAACAGCATGTGCTGCAAGTGTGTGCAATTATGCATGAGCATGATAAACTTCTTATTACGGTTGCATGATATATTATTGCTCAGAAATGACAACAACAAAAACAAAAAAAAAGAAAAGACAAAAATGTTTTTACACACATTCAAAGACAAACAGACAGACTGACAGACAGACAAACAAATAGACAGGCAAACATGGGCATAAGTATTCAGCATTCGCGTGTATATGTTTGTGTGTGTGTGTATGCGCTAGTGCCTTTGTGTAATTGTGTACCTATAGAAGAGCAAAAAAATAAAAATGGAAAATTAAAAATAAAAAATAAAAAAAAAGGAACAAATACACACAAAAATGCTGCATTGCATTACATTGCATTGCATTGCATTGCATTGTTATAATAGCAGAAGCATATATGTGCACAAAAGAAAAGAGAATCATTTGAAAAAGAAATCTATTGTAGAAAAACATGACAAATATTCGTAAGGCCGACCGTTAATCATGAATATGAACGAAAGAGTAGTTCCTGCTGTTTATTTTTCACTTTCACACAATTTCAATTTCACAAACACATAACATATCTAGAATGGCGTTATGGCGTTTTTATTACACCATCTTTCCCTAGATCGCTTCTTCTAGAGAATGTTTAACTTGCAGTGTCTTAGCTTGCCATGAATCATTTGGATCTCATAGCTTAACATAAACATAAATTTTACATGTTTTGATTTGCATCGAAGCTGCATACATGTATTTGTGGTAGAGAAGTGCATCAGCATCGTAAATGTAGCAAGAATTTTAATTTGGCGCCACAAACTATAATGCACGAGAATACAACATACACGTACCTACACGTTCCGCTAATAGTAAAGCATGGGTGAGCTAAGTTTCCTATATATTCACTTTGATCTGATTTATTTGCGGAATTTTTCGAATTTTTTTCCTTATATCCTATCATCAGTTATGGTACAGAATATGTTAAGTATGGTAGGATATATGCAGCACCTGAAAGAACTTTAACCCTTATATCGTACCGATCGA
>CCAG010023440.1:0-58298 GCA_001077435.1 Glossina morsitans morsitans
GTTAAGTCTCTTGGAAGATATAAAGGAACGAAGGCCTGAAAGTGCGATCAAAAATGTACCGGATGAGGTTTGTCAATATCTTGAAACACTTTGTTCAGATTTCACGCAAAAAAAAATGTGTACACCAAAGTTGTGTCTCTTCGTAAGAAATAATCGGCCGCGGTTAAAACAATCTACATACCTACCTATCTAAAATTGTTGAAATCCATTTCATATAAAATGTCGCTCCTTTAATATTCCATTAAATTCATAAAGTCGATCTAAGAACGATAGAAGCCAAATAGCCTTAAGAGTCTCAGTTAAAGAAGCATCATCCACGTCTTCATCGTATGAATCTTAGTCGGTAGAAGGCGAACTTGAAGAGCATTAGCATGAAGAAGAATTTGAATACAAGGAACCACGTCGTAGAAAAACTCGTAAATCTGAGAAAGAAATCGTCTCGAAGACATCGCGCCGCCAGTATGTTTGACAGAGAAGAGCGGGAGGCGGAAGAGCAAGAAACAGTAGAAGGAGGGGAAGAAGGAGCCGACGATGAATCTTTATCGGTAGCCTCACGTATTGTTTGCATTCGATTCGCATATACTTTTTAAAACAATCCGATAGACTTTTCGAAGCAATTTTCGTACCTTTCGAGTTAATGTAAAATAAGCTAGCGTTCATGTTAATCATGGTTATAATGTGAAAGTAGGCAGTAGTATGCCAGAGTAGAAAATCTACGAAAAATAAAAACATTTTAATTCTGTTTACTTTATAATTACCCGGACTTTGTATGCTTATCATTTAAGAACTGACTGAGACTAAATAGAAAAAGAATTGAAAGCAAAACACAACCAATAAACAAAATAATAATTGCTATCTTAAGAGTAGGGAAAACTAGAGTTGTCCGCCGAATCGCCGAATCGTTTAAAACGTACTGCTTAATACCCGAGTGATAAGCTTATCATCACCTGAAATGTACCACACATGCTTTTGTAGTGAGCTACCTGATTGGCTACACCCCAGCCCACGTAGGGAATCCAAAAGTGAAACAGTAGAAATAATATGAATATAATAGCGTAAATGTATTCGTCGTATTCGTTGGTTGTATGCAAAAGTTTACTGCGCGCAGAACCTACTTTTAAACCATAAAATCCAAAAATCCAAAAACTTGGAAAATTTCATGTATCCTTGATTCATCTGTAAAAAGCAAAAACACGGACAAAGTGAAGATAACCAGATTACACGTATAATTTGCGAGTTTTAAATTCGAAAATCAAAAAATCCATCAATGTGGCCAACACCGTCCATGAACAGACGCTGCGATGTTTGATTAAGGAAATATATTTTATACATCGTTACAAATCGAAAAAAATGAAACTCTCGTTTTTTGCCAAAAACGTAAGGGGTAACATCGTCAAAACTCGAAAAAAATGAAATTTTCGTTTTTTGCCAAAAGCGCAAGGGGTAACATCGTCAAAAATCGAAAAAAATGAAATTTTCGTTTTTTGCCAAAAACGTAAGGGGGAGACATGGAAGAAGTATATAAGGGTTAAATATCAAAGTTTTAAGGATGAACGCATTCTACTAGACGGCGAATGCATTTTTATTGAAGCCAAAATCGTGAGTTCACTCTGCTGAGCGAAACTGCTAAAAGAGTTCGCTCCTACTGCTTGAAAGATGTAAATAATGCCTACAACAGCGCCTTTGTTAGACTTTCTGCTACCTTCAAAAGCTTTATAAATTGGAGTCTTAAGAGATGAGCTCTTTATAAATTGCCGACTTAAGAGAACTTTCGAGGTATTTTTTTGTTATTCTGCATCCCTCTCTATAACTCAGTATTTCCATATACGTCCCTGTAAAGAAGTGTGTGTGGATTGATTTGCACAAACACAGGAGAGAGATATTACATTTTTGAAGTTTCTCGATATGTAAACAAATGGAACATGAATTACTATGCGTGCAGTAAACATTCTACAGCTGTTTATCTCTCAAATTCTTGCATAGACCAACTTGTTTGCCATATATATCCATACTTTAAATGGTCTAAAGAATTCACGTTTGATTTCTTGATTGCAAATGCATTCTCTTGCACCGCTCTCCGACTGTGTGCACATTTATTTTCTCTTAATTAACAGGGAGCTGCCAAACGATTTGTTTCCAAAAAATATATAAAGGAACATGTAATCTCTGCTAAATAAAAAGCAGCAACATGTTGCTTGTTAATCATGTGTTGAGTATAGCGTTATCTGTGAATATGCCACATTTTTAAAAATGAATACTAAGCAATAAAGCAAAGTATGTATGCGGTCAATACAAAACTGTTCTCTCAACTGTTGTCCCAACTAGAATTAAGGGAAATTAGGAGTCGTGTTTGTGGAATCTAGGGCGTTTTTGTTGGACTGCATGCCATAGTTTAACATCTCTGATTTTACTTTTAACATACAAATGTTCAATGAAATCCAGAAGCGACAACTTGCATGAATTATGATCAAATACAATCCAGAAATGTTTATTAATAAATCTAAAGTATCATGTCGTTAACATTTTATTTTTGCAAGTATGTAAGGGAAAAAGCGCTTTAACATAACAAAATATTGCATATAATGTCATTGCACATATATATATATATATACATATATATATTCATAATTATATTTGTATGTTGTATGTGAGAACAAACCATCAATTAATATTTAATTATTGTATAAGAATTAATTTAAAAAACTGAAACATTAATTCTAAAAAATTTATTTATAAATTTTTAGTTAAATATCTGTATCTGAAAACAAATATTGAGAATAACTAAATTTATTATTAATTTTGAACGATTTGATTTACCTACATTTTTTTGCTCTTAGATGTGTCGAAATCTTGTATAGACAGGCAGTGCAGACTCGCTCGTTTAATTGTTTTTTTACTCGTAGAAAACGCTGTTTGCCGTAACGTTGCATCAAACATAGTTACGAGTAAAGAACGGTATATATATACGAACAAGCATGTAGGTGAAAATATATATTCGTATATGTTTGAGTATAATAAATAAATGAGTTTGTATCTTGTAAAGCTGAAATATATCTTCATATATCTATATGTAAGGACGTCTAGTTATATGTGGCGCTAAATGGACGGAAGAGTCCCATAACTTTCCAAAAATAATACGAATAAAAGTTGTAATAGTGAAAATTAGATGGATTTGTAGGAAAATACATCGAAAGAGAGAAGCTGGACCTGGATAAGTGGATTCTCAAAGAAGTTAGCAACAAAATAAGCTTACGAACAGAAATAACGGAATTCAAGTTCGAAATAACGTTTGCTAATATTCATCATCCATATGCTTTTGAAAAATGTTCCAATGATTGAAAAATTGAGGTAAATTTCTTGCTTCCAAAAATATTACTAAAAGTTTACAAAGCACAAAGTATATGCCACCACACGTGCTTGGCTTTGTAAAAAATTGGAAAATTAATTTTGCTAATCGTTTTTTCAATTAAATGTGAAAAAAAAGCATCAAAGTTATAGTTTTGGTTGTTGAGCTGTTTTTATGGTTATACCCTGAAGCACCTGAAGGAAGTTTGTACGTATGGACGCGACGTTTGAAAATACTTGGGATAGAGACCCATCTTTTATTGTATTATCAATCATTTGGAAATCATTTTCTGAATCGGTTTACGCAAGTCTACGTTTTTTTCTATTCAACCTATAGGTCGTATTTTTCAAGATATTTTGCTAAAATTTCTGATATGTTTTTGATCTAAACATGAATGCTATTGAAAAAAATCGACTTGGACTACTTTACATATATGTATTTCCTCTAAATGAGGAAATATTTATTTCAAGTCAAATTTTATGGTAATTCTTCGCTCGTGTATTCATAATCGTACGGCAATTCATTTTTCAAGTTCTCGGAATTCGTACAATTCCTACCTTGCGATTATTTATTATTTCATTCACACACACAATTTATATCCTCAAGACACCATGTCTTAAGTTCTGAAAAATCATTAAGGATCGTCACGAATTAACAGCATATCCGTCACAATTCTAACCTGTAGTCGTAAACATCCGAAAGCTTTGTTAGCTACTCATCAATCTTCTCATTCTTCAATCTTCATATTTTGTTTTTGTTCTACAGTTTCGTAAGCATTGCAGCAACGAACTTTAATTCTTGTTTTAGTCCATCTGCCTCAAAAAGGTTGATGTAGATCGGTATGAATTACTTGCACTTCTTATGCACCCTATGATGCAAAGGATCAAATTTTGTGCTGCGTGGTTGATTGTTTAAGGGGAAAAGGCGATTTTTTGAACTAACGTACCTATGTACAAAATAGATGGCTGAACCTTCTAAAGTCAAAACTTCTGTAACGCCATGTGTTTTTAACGCGATCTTGCCATATAATCCTTATATGATACAGTTGCACTATGACGCATCTTCTTACCACGCGTTTTCCATTCCACCAACTCAAATCGCCTACTCGCCTCAAATCGTGCCACTAGTCTCCATATAAGACGGTGTAATTCAACCTCCTTTGTACTCGTTCTATAAAGTTTTTATTGTAGTTTCTACAGAACGCTTTTCCTGACGTGAGCTGATTATGAATCTTCTATAACAAGGTGTCCATTTAACGTGTTACGAGTTAATCGCGTTCTAAGAGACAACGGGCCAGTTTTAACTTTTATGTCGCGATAGGTACCACAACAAGGATCAAGTATTAATAAAGAGGCGGCATTCCTCAGCAAGTTTTCCTTCTCTTTAAATCTCTTATTTCATAGCCTAACATTTTCGCATTTGATACATGTACACGTGAGCAGAGCGTAGTGAACGCGGATACAAACCTTCAAGCAAAAGCAATTAACACACATACGTACAACACAAAATTCAAATTTATTTTCTGTTTGGATTTTGATTTTCACAAAAATGTCTTTTGTTCAATTAAGTAAACAGTGGAGTTTCGCTTGATTTGGTTTTTTTTCTAGTTTAAGTAATTCTTCCATTTTGTCTTTTGCTTTGTCTTTTCTCTAAAAAATTTTCTGTTGAAGCCCTCACGCAGACATTTGTACTTATATGTTTGCTAATCAATTTATTTATTTAAGTATGTATTTATGCAGCAGCTTCGATACGCTGTTGATAACGAATACTGCTGGGCCCATTAAATTAGCCTTCAATTGTAGCGTGCAACATTTCATGGTTTGCAAATCTTTCGTCCCCGAACCTATTTTTTGAAGCTTGAGAAGAGTTAATAAACGGAAACGGAAAACCAAATCAGGCGAATAAAATGCTTGAGAAACTAATTCGCACATTAGTTCCCTGATTTTGATCATCTCGATTGACATAATTAAAAAAAAATAAAAAAAAAACGTAATCGCTTCAAAGACTTTAAATAATCAAAAATCTCTTAATATTCATTACTTCATTACATTTATTTCGAATCTGCAGTTTAAGATTTTCACGTAATTGAACGAAAGTGAGAGAAACTTATCGAAACGGTATAATTTTAAAGAATTTTTTTCCAAACGATTAATGCTTTAAATACTTCCTTATACTTGTACCCTGTACCTCGTACTACTTGCACATAACATTTTTTTTTGTCCAACTATTCTGTGCACTTGCCATGTTGTCCAATACCTTCAAAATATTACTGCTTTACGGAAATGTGCGAAAGAACGATTTACTCGGGTATCTGGAATTTCATCCCATATAACAATGATTCCGTTTGTTTTTTAGATCCACTACTGAAGCATGGGGACATAACCGTTTTGTTTCTTTTTTTACATAATGTATGTACCACACAAAAGGAAGCTTCAGAGACCCTATAAAGTATGTGTATTCTTGATCAGCAAGAACTTCCGAATTGATTAAACCATGTCTGTCCGTCTGGGTAACTGTGTGGTGTTTGTTGCTGGCACTGTCCTTGTCGCAAAAAATGAAGTTAGCGAACTCTTCAAACTTAGTAGAAGAATTGCTAGTTTTTGCACTCAGGTTGGTATTGGAAATGTTTGCAGTGGAGCATAAACTAAAGATTAGAAGGTTAGAAGGCTGAAATTTTCTACACTTTCTACAAGTTGTAAGTGATTAAATTTTAATTTTTTCAACTTTGATTGTAACACAAACATGACAGAACGTTTAAAACCCTTTTGGACATTCCTCAAATGAAGATGTATGATCTGCTTAAAAATGGATTAATTCTAAAATGAATATGGTAGACACAGCGACCTGGTGGATTAATTTTTTCTTAATAATACCTGCGATATGAGTATCAAATAAGAGAAGGTGGAGAGTCGAAGGCTACAAATTGCGTTAATTTCAAATGCATTTTGGTAGACGTCACGAAATGGTGGATAAATATTTTCTTAAAAATACCTTCGATGAAGGTATCAAATGAAAAGAGTTGGAGAGTAGAGCGCGATAAAGAGTGTTAGTTATAGTAGTGGGGCGCTTAGAAAAAAACTCGATTAAATGGACATAAAAATCTTGGACCAAACGTTGATCTGGTGGATAGGCGAGACTCGGCCCCCGCCGAATATAACTGTCTGACTTCTTTTTGATCTTTTGTTCGCTCTAGTCAAAGTGAACTGATAAATGGGTATAGTCGGTTGTGATGAGTTCGCCTACAGTTGGCAAAAAATTAGTGAACTCTTACCTTACATTTCCGGTATTTAATGGCATTTTTCCTTCAAGCTATGATCTTCATTTTTTCTTATGCATATTGAAAGCGTAGGTCGATAAGGAAGGCCTTTAGTGAGAGCATCTAACTAAGGCAGAAAATAGTACCTTTGGCCTATGAAACGATTTTCTGTTTAACTTTTTGAAACAAATATATTTCGTTACACTCTTTGGTCATCACCATTTTTCCACCTTTCCACCAAAATGCTTTAGCCACGTAGTCACACTACCTACGTAGAATATGTACAGGAGACATGCACTTCTTTAAATAACTATTTGTAACATCAATAATTTAGTTATTTATTTTTTGTGTCCTGGACAAAAGAAAAGGCACGTTAGTTTCGTCTGTTTGCTTTCAGTTTTCCTGAAATGCTTATGAGGAAATCTCTGTAGAATACGTATATATATATAAATACTTATCAGTGTCCGTCCCGTTTTTTGCATCCCAAAAAACTGAGGTAGAAATATTTCAAAATTATTTTTAGGTTAGGATTACAATAGAAGTTTACAGTCAAGCTTTATGCGCTTGTGCCGGGTAAAAAAAAAGGAAAGGAAAAAGGAAAGGAAAAAGGAAAGGTTGTGTTTGAAAATCGCTAACGCCTTAAAGCGAATCTTTAATAAAAAAAAAATGTTTGCCAAGTGCGGCGATCTTAGCATTAGCAGATCGATTGGCAACTTTCTGACACTGGTTGTATTTAGCAAATCCTTTTTTCAGGTTGAAGTCGAATAAGTCTGCAAACAAATATAAATAACAACTTCTTCTGTTTTGCGGACGTACTTCTAGGCGGCTAAAGTTGTGGCCGGTCCTTTTGAAAGTTTATATCGACGCTTGCAAATTGAGAATTGTGATGCTTTACTTAGACTGAGCAGCCATAGGTGCCAGGTTGAAACGCATTTAATATGATCCTATGAAGTCAATGAGTGTTTCTGGCTTCCGGGTCTTAGATATGAGAGTAACGAGTTACGTATTCAATATATTGGCAATAAAATGTTCCCAAAACTATTGCTTCAAATACTTATTTTCCTAATCATCCGAAAGCCCAGCTTGCGAAATGGAAACACACTTGCCAACAAATCTGCAATCGAGTAAAAACTTTTCGATTTTTCAAGTTGGTGAGTGTCCAAGATACTTTTTAAGCCACTACCTATACTACGAGTATCATTATTATTACTTGTTGTTACGTATTTCATAGGAAGACGAATGAAGGATATTTGCAAGCATTTTGTGTATCCATGCAAATATGGCCGTGTTGGCCAAACTTGCTTTTGTATAAGTTTTAAATTTTAAGTACAAAATAACAATGAAATCAAAAACCCGGTATCGGGTGTATACGTATATATATATATATATGAGTATGTAAGTATAATGCATTTGTGTTTTTAACAAACAAACAAAGTGTGCTTGTTGGCTCTATCAGGATTAACTAACTATGTCAGGATGCACACACACATACATTTACATAATGCATTTGCTTGTATATGTGTTTTTTGCATTGTTTTTTATTGTACAAGTATTGAGTTTTATTGGCCCAAGTCTGTGTGCATATATGCGTGTCTGTGTTTCTTGTGTAGTCTTTTGACCGCACTTATGTACCTAAAACAATATGCACACGAGTTTAGTTAATTTTATAACGCGAACGTGAACAGTTGTAAAATCGCTTTGAAGGACTATTGAAAAGCAAAAAACACAAAAAAAGAAAGAAAATCGAACGCAAAATTAATATAAAATAAATTTCTAAATAATTATTTATTCCGTTTTCATCTATGTTACGGAAACCGAAGTCGAATTTAAAGAAAAATTTTGCCAAAGGTAAGAATAAAAGCTTCTTTTCTTTTGCTATTGGAATTTCCCAATAAAAGGCAATTGTTGTCGTCGGCCTTTGGCGTTTTAGTAAGGGGTGACTTTCTTATTAGAATATTCCATACCTTTTTCTTCTTTTTTTTGCCACCAAATTCCAGCAATACTTTGACCCAATTTCTATTTTTCTTTATCAAATTCAAAATTGTGCCTCTTACCCTTTTTTTACCCCTACACTAATAAGCGTGCAACAAAACAAAAATTTTGCATAGGTGTATGGGTATATATATGACTATTAGACGATACCGAAGATTTTAACCATCACCATCACCATCGCTTTAAAACTTAATCCTTCTTCAATTCTAGATTATACGATGATTTAGCCTCAAGTACCTGACTAGTGTTAGAATTTTTAAAGCCACACAAAGTTCAATCTGGGTTAGTGAATGTTGAAAATATCTTTCGTTCGTGGGGGACGTCTTGTCCCACCACCAACAAGACGAGGATTCTTTCATGCGAAAGTAAGCGTTTGGCTTTTGCTGATATAGGATCGCAATGAAGTCTACACCCATTCCAGTTTATTAGTAACTACCGTCTACCGAGCCAGTATTTCGACATAGGAGTATCTTGGGTTTTTCATTCTAGTGTCTTATTGGTGGAAAGTAAAAAGTATTTAGACTGATTTTATTTTTCTCATCATAATCTCAAATATTCCTTGACAGCGGCGGCGTTTGTAGTAATCGGAGAACAGCGTGTAAAAGGCAAATGCCTTTATTACCACTAATTTTGGCGTACAGATGCCGTATTTCCCAACATTTCAGAGGCAGAGGAATATTGCGAAGTGTTTATAACTTTTCGATTTTTAAAATTCGATTCGATTTTTATAGCATCCTTATACAATTTTTTTACGAAGTAATGATATCTGAGAAAGAAACGTAGAAACATTTGGGCGTAAAGACGCCTTGTTCCCCTCCATTCCATTAACACACTACTTTTAC
Organism: Glossina morsitans morsitans; assembly: GCA_001077435.1. Taxonomy (NCBI): domain Eukaryota; kingdom Metazoa; phylum Arthropoda; class Insecta; order Diptera; family Glossinidae; genus Glossina; species Glossina morsitans. The sequence goes on from CCAG010023440.1 coordinate 9,437, forward strand.
GCCAGTTCTATTTTTGTCCAACAAATTTCGATAGTTCGCTTATGCGAGAATCTGAGAATGTAGCACAAATACAACAACCACATGAATAACCGAGTAAGTAAGAAGCGCGTTTTCCAAGTCCGTGCTCGCGAGTTAAAATCTCAATACAGTAGAGTCTATTTACGTCCACTTGTGGTACAAAGTTTATTAAGTTTGTGCTGATGTATGCAATGTCCAGAAGAGCTTAACATAGATTCGAAATTTATTATATATTTATGTCTGTCCATGTATTTTGTGCTCAAGCTGCAGATCGCAATTTTTGAGATATTTTGATGAAATTTGGTACAAAGACGTGCTTTGGCCCAAGGACGAACGCTGTTGAGAATGGTTAGGATCGGGCCACATTTTCCCACCCACTCCCATATACCATCCTGTTTTGAAAAGTTACATGTTACATGCAAAAAATTACAATTTTCAAAGTTTCTCGACAAAAGTGGTTATGTAATAGTATTAAGGCGTTCTAAATTAGTATGAAAACTTTGGACCGGTTGGGATAACTTTTTGATCCCTCTCTCTTACAACGAAAGCTGAAATTCATGTGACAAAAAGAACTCATTTTCAATGCTCCATGATGAAAATCAGAGCATAATAGTAATTTAAATCAACTGCACCGCATTTCGGTGATCTCAGCCTTTTTTTGATCGTTTGTAGTGCAGAAAAGTCTACATGTGAATATGTTATGATAAGAATTAATAATAATTTAAATAATATTAATAATAATAGTAATTTAAAATAAAAAAATTCACTTCACCAATTTTGGACCACACCACGCCTATCTTTTGGACCACATCCTATATATAGATTTTCCCGAAAATTGATCATTCATAGGGCATGATGAAACTTGACCCATAATAGTAACTTAAGATAAAAACAATTCATTGTCCCAAATTTGGACCACCCACGTCTATTTTTGAATCCTGCCTTATATAAGGATGTTTACGAAAATTTTCGTCTTTTTTTTGGGGGCAGAAAAGTCTAAGTTTTAATATTTTATGATCAAGATTGATCCATTATAGTATTTTGATATAAAAACTGACTATGCTGACATTTGAATAGGTATCAAAATTTTTAAAATTCGTAAGCGCAATCATTCTTAAGAAAAGTAAATCTTTATTAACATAGAGTTCTTATTTTTAATATAGGTATTTAACAGCGGGCGTACAATATCTTCTCATTGTATGAAATCTTTATTTTTTGAAGAAACGTTTATATAAGTGAATATTAAAAAACATTATATATGCTATTCAAATTTTCTTCATTTTCAAAATATCAATATTATCGAGAAGAAATTATCTAATCAATCTAATCTATTTTTAATGGCTAAGGGAGTTCGTTTCCGGGCTAGAAAACTCCAATGCAGAGAATTTCAATAAAATATCTCGAAAATTGTGTTCTGTGAGTTAAAGACAAGAAAGCATAGAGAGAAATCGGACAGACATGCTTAGATTTGAATTCAGATTCAGATTTTCTGAATCGATTGGTATAATGAAAAGTGGTTCCGTCTCGCACGCTTCTGGATTTTGCCTGCATATGTACAAACTTGTATCCTTGTCCCAAACGCTGTATGGCGTAACGATTAGAGGGAGGCAGTTACTAAATTGAGTTTTTAGTTGGGTCTAAGAAACATAGCATCGGAAGTTGAAACTGGACAATTAAAAAGTATTTTTGCTTTTTCAAACTATTTTGCAACGTTCAAAGACTCCATAAAGTGTAAATATATATGTGTATGTATATATATGTGTATATTGTCTGTATGTGCATAGACATGCATAAGTTGTATATATATATATATATATATATATGTCTGTGTGTATATGTATAAATTGTGTAAATATGTATATATATATATATATATATATATATATGTCTGTGTGTATATGTATAAATTGTGTAAATATGTATATATATATATATATATATATATATATGTCTGTGTGTATATGTATAAATTGTGTAAATATGTATATATATATATATATATATATATGTACTTTTTCAATGAGTATCAAATTTCTCCATCCGCCTTTCAACCTGCTTGTGATAAGCATTTTCTTTGCTACATTTCTTAAGCCATTGCTTCATTCAAATTTGTAGAAAACGTTTGAAGTACACTTCCAAAAATTTTATTAGGTGCTTGCAAAAATGTTGGACATTTTTTCACTTGGAAAAGGCTTTTATTGTAGGAAATTGAAACAAAATATATGTTAATCAGAATGGTTTCCATCCTTTTATACAACATTTTACAATATTTTTGGCAACATGGCGACATCATGTCGGAAGAATTTACATTGGCGATCCACTTACCAACCCATTTTCGCACTTCTTCAACTTTGTGAACCCGCGTGCTACCCAAGCTGAACGAGCGGTAATCAGCAGGCGCCATGTCTGGTGAGTACACAGGATGTGTTCGTATTCGATCTGCAACAGTATATCCTTGAAAACAATTGCAACAAGTGGCTAATATGGCATTTTCAGTCAAATCGTATGGTGGCCATTGGAGGTTAACCTCTATTACTGCCCTTCCTGCAAAAATATATCGGTCGACTTGATCAATTGACACCTGATAGACATCTGCAGTAACAATTTCTCAGCTCATAATACGCTACACTTTACTGATCCCATCATAGAAAAACTTTATGGTCACTCTACACTTTGGTGTAGCGATGGATGGCTCTCCTGGACTAACACATGACTTTCTGCGCTTGATATTATCGTAGAAGATCGACAATAGTCACAATGCGTCACAAACAATAAAAACGCAAGGTTCAGATTGTTCGAAGTTTTTGGGTCCTCCAGGCCGTTCTTTCTCATTGACTTCAAAATCATCGCTTTTAAACCGTTGAAACCAAAACCGACAATTGGAATATGATGGAGCAATATCTCTATAAGGTTCTGAACGTGTTTAGTGGGCTTCGTCAGTAGATACCTTCAAGCCAAACAACAACGAAAATGAACGTCGAAAATGCAATTTTGAAAGTTCCATGATTAGTCTACGCGATGGGAAACTGTTATTTTATGTAGGGGAAGATCGAAACCATCGAATTCAACGGTTGTGTACTCTGGTATTTCCCCTTCCTTCATCATTTTTACCTATAGAAACTCGCTGGGCCGAATTTTTTTAAGCACCTAATATATAATAATACCAGGGTCAATAACTCCAGATCTAAGTAAGGAAGAAACATTTTTTATACAAAATGCAACATAGTCACCGCCTTCAAGAATGATGCAATTTTTTAAAAACAACCACGTCTTTCGTTCAACGAATTACTGACCAAACTCCATTGGCTTTACTATGAAAACATTCAGCGGCACCTGACATAGGAACAGGAAACATAGGAATTCTCTAGAGCGTAACAGATTTTAATTCGTATTCTTAGTTTATTTAATTTAGTTATGATTGTCTGTATATGTTTTTCTTATCTCTATTTAATATTCTTTATCTTCATGGCTACGAATTTTTGAGCACATAGTCGTTTAATGTCTATTATTAAAAAATGCGCAAATATTTACATTTGTATTTGTTATTCGGATAATGGAGTGAAATGAGTCACGCATCATGTAAAGTTTTCAAAAAGCTTGACCTTGTTTTGTTGGTTTTAGTCAGAAGTTAATTATAACCATTGCAGGAGGTGAGAGGTTAGATTAGTAAAATGTTTGCAAGCTGGATCTGCCCAGTGGGCAGGCTTCGCAAGGCCTTTATTTCTCTTCCAAAATTTTGATTATAGCCCTCTGTCGATTTATCCAAGAAATGCTTTCGTATTTGTTTTACAATACACCGCATTTTCTTTCCCTATACACCTAATTCTCTTTTTACACGATAGATACGTTCCCAAAAAATACGTGTAAAAAAAAAATTCGTGTAAAAAAAGAATTAGGTGTAAACAATATTAAAAAGTTCTTGTTAGAGTTCACTTAATTTATTTCGCGCTTACACATTTTAATTCATTAAATATTTTATAAAAAAATAACTTCTACTTTGGAAAAAGGGAATTATATCTGAAATTCATAAATATAAAATCGTGTTAAAACAAAATAATTCGTGTAAAAAAAGAAATTTTTTTTCTTTTGAACTCGTGTTAAATCAAATTCGTGTAAAAAAAAAGCGTGTAAAAAGAGAATTGAGTGTACTCACTTGAAATAAAGGATTTGAAACTCCTTCCCAATCATCGGAATGTAATTTCATAATCAGATCCATGCTTTGCTCTCTTAAGCAAATATTAAAATATCTGAGGCACTATGAATAGAAAACATTTTATGTAATCTACTCTTACGCTTAAGACGATTATAGAGAAAAATCGACGGCAATTCGCAAATTTTCCATGAAAATCACATTTCCACGCTTCTTCACTAAGCAAAACGATGGTCATACGAAGATGCGGTCTTTTAAGACGTATAGGGTTTCCTTTAGGCTTTCTTTAAAAACGTCTTCAATTTCATACTCTAGCGAAACCGCAAAGCACCTACGAGCTTTTGGTAATTGTTTGTTATTGTTGTTGTTGTTGTTGTTGTTGTATTAGATTAATTTAATCTACATAATTGTAAAGGTATATAGAGGATTTTCAACACGTAAAATAATTTTAATGTTTACACAACACGACAAATTATTCTTTCATCAGTGATTAAACGATTAGCTTATAATAGACTGGGGATTCGGTTTAAGTTTCTATGAAGTTTTTAATAATTTTCAAAATTTAGTACAAATTTTAAAGTTTTTTTTTTTAAATTTAATTTACTTAAAATTTTATAATTACTTTGAACAGATATTACACATTAGCTAAATTAAAACTCGGTTATTGTCTTATTAATAATTCGTTTGACGGCAAAACATAATAAATCCATAATTGTTTCATTCATTTGTCTCTTCTTCGAGTACATCGAAGTCATGCAAGTTACCAAGTTACCGTCGTAATAACATAATAAAATGCTTGTCATGGAATTAATTTCTATCATATTTTATCATGCGACATAATTTATTGGATGTGCTTGAGAGCTCTGCCGTTTATTTTCTATATATGCTAGATGTAAAAGCGATTTGTTATGAGAGAAAGAAATTTTCTTTTTCTAAATACTTTTTGAGGTTAATGTTCAATGTGCGTCAATTAAAGAATCAAAGGTCCTTGCGAGGTCCTTGTTCATGTAGCGAATTTTTACAAAACTTGGGCTTTTGACGCAACTTGTTTGCGGTCATCCTGGTGAAATACTCTTACAAATTAACGTTTCCTAAAGTGTATCCTTTGCTCTAAGAAGATCGCTGCACCTGCCATTCACAGTTTACATCGTAAAGCTCGATATTTTTTAGAACATACTTGATGCATTGAAAAACGTTATCAACTACAAAAGTACAAACAAACAGTTTCTTTCGCTTTAGTATCGCATCGTACCGTCATTTCAGTAGAGAGTTAATGGGCTGACAATGCAATTCTGACAAAGCTTTGCCTATTTTATGGGATTTCTGAAACGCATTTTAGAATGATTTAGATACCAGTCTTGCTAGGTCTTGTGTTTTTTACAAGGATCGTTTAGCTGGTATTTCTAGATTATTAGATCGGTCCCCATCAAAAGTCGAAGTACAAACTTTATTTATTGTATTGTTATATATGGGCAATCCTTACAGCGATCTAAGAGACCTATTCTACTCGCTCAAAGTACTACGACTCTAACTTAACTAACTAAACATTCTTATAGGGCGATATGAAATTTTTGCCAAACAGCTGCTATCTGATCTTGCAGATGCCCGTCCTTAAAGAATCTGCGCTCATCGATATCGATATCTGAGACAACCGTATTACACACAATTCTCTTTTTACACGAATTTTTTTTTTACACGTATTGTTTGGGAACGTATCTATCGTGTAAAAAAAGAAAATTAGGTGTATTCATGAAATATCTGAAGGAATTACGTATGGAAAGCGAGTGATCAAGCATAGATCACTCTGACGAACGCTCCAATACTTTATCTGTTATACTCTCACGTTTTATGAATCTTATTCTTTACATACTGCGCTTCAGATGTCTAGCTTATTTTTGCGTGTACCCATTTCGATTATCAGCTCGAGTTTCTTCGTTTTCAACTTTTAAAACGTCCCTGCGCCTTTTTTTATTATTACTTCCGGTTCTAAAGCTCGGTCAAATTCGACTTAAGTCCGCTTATGATCGGTCTGTTGGCCATCCAGTCCTTTGCCACGACCGCTAAGAACACATAACTTAATTTTGTTACGTGTTAAAATGTCATGCATGTCATTGAACAATTTTCACAAATTCAACAAACACAAAAACATTTCAAATTCTAAAAGCTATTCAGTTCATTTTACATTACTCGATTTTTTTGTTCGTACAGACAGTTGAATATATTTAATACATTTATATATATATATGCAGTTAGATGCGTTCCCTACATACACACATCCTTTAAATAATTATACACTTTTCTATATAAATATTATTCAATAATGCCCAGAGGGATGAAATTGCACCGCAATATGTGTGTGTTTGTTAGCTTTCCACTACACACATAGCTTGTAATTTAAAACAATTTCTTAGGGCAGTTAATTGATATAATTGAGCTATCCATCTAACTGCCTAATCATTAAGCCTTTAACACTTATATATGTATGCATATTTAAGTTTTGTTAGAAAATTTCCACAATAAAAGAACAACAATAAAAGAAAAGCACAACAAGAACCAGTTAAGGCATTAAAGAAAAACTTGTGCAATTACGATAACATATTGAGCTTAAGTCGAAACCTCTATGCTACACCCGCCAAACAATCTCTAATATAAACTAAACATATATACGAACAATTCTAAAAAAGTTTTTATTTCCCTTACGGATCACGTATTGAGCTTTGAAGAGTTCGAAATTGATATGTTAATCTCATTAATTCAATTCATCCCGATATACTTTGATATTTAGTTCTAACTGTTTATATACATTATAATACAGTTAAGCTTATGATAGACGTTGCATAAGATTTTTCATTAAACTTCCACGTACCCCTTCCACATTAGACCATCTTTCTAACACCTTTACCACAGACCCGCTTGCTGTTTTCGGCAAGCGAAAATGCTCTTTATATACACCAAAAAGTAGTACACCCTTGATCAGGGTAAGTTTTTACCTCTTTTTAATATAGTATGTGCCCCTGCCATCTGCGGTTGTTTGGTTCCCAAGTGCTAAAACAGTGAGAAGTGAAATGAACCGCATTCTGTAAAGACCGCAGATCAAGTCAGACAATGGGCCACAATGGGCCGATTACTTCTCTCCCTACTGTTCCTTCTTGACGGGATTATTGCAACAACAATACATTAGCATTACCTCATAGATTGAAAGTAAATTTAGCTTATGGTGGCATCATTGCTTCCCTGTTAGTTGACAGATCGGGAGAAAATGACATAACTTCAAAGGAACATAGCATTTACGAAAAAAAACCTGAGTTTTGCCCCAAATTTATTGAAAATTTTCATCACCATTATGGTGAAGGTATAATCGGATGTCACGCCCCCGTGCACTTCTGTTAATCACAACTCAAATAAAACAGACGAGAAAATTATATTCGACTGTGACCGAATCTTCTGTCGAGCCAATGTCTTTACATAGAAAAAAGCGATGTTAATGCCATATAATGCGTGGGAGGGAGCGTGGCCGCTTTTTTCATTTTTGTACACGTACACTGTGCAACGCCCATAGTATTTATAAATTTTTATTGCATAATTTATAAATAATCGGCAAAAAGCCATTTTTTTGCTTTTGAAAACAGATGTGTTCCCAGTTCACGTTATACTGTGGACGCGTCTTTTTTTGACCTGACTTATCGGACTTATTTTCAATACTAACCAATAGTGCAAAAGTTTCCAATGTTTTTACGAGATTTGAAGCCGATATCGTAGTTTTTGCCGTCGAAAATACGTTTACGTGTAAACAAAACGGGAGGGACAGACAAATATGCCCAGATCGATCCAACATTTGATACTGATCAGTAACATACATATATCTTATAATGTTTCTGAAGCTGAATGTTACAAACGTTTTGCCTACATGAACATATCCACTTACATCGGTGGTGGGTGTGAAAATTGCTCTCGAGAATGCACACAATACACAATAGCATTAACCAAAGCAAATAAAGGTAAGTGAGAGGCAATATAAATAGAATAGAATTAATGAAATAAAATCCTTGAAGTTTATTACACACCTCCTCCTTCAAGTCATTGATTGTTGAGTCGTTGTCTCCTCCAATCGTCATAAAATTAATGTTTAGACGGTTCAAATACATGTAAAATATTTGTAAATGATGCAAATAAAGTCAAGTCCGTTAGTAATGACCTTGAAATTTTGTAATTTGAGAACAACGCAATAACCATAAAATTCAACCACTAAATCGTTTCATTTGGTTCGTTTTACTTTCACATATAATTTTAGCTGTAGTTTGCCCTGTCACTTAAGCAATCGTTGTAAATTTGGATATAGTCCAAGGTCGCGCATTTGTATTAAATAGATAATGGCTAACAGTGGCAATTGGTCGAGCGGTAGTGGTTCATCATCGTCAACAACACAAAGTAGGGGTTTATCGACTGCCCCAGCACCCTCGCTCGGTAGCGGTGGTGGGACGCAAGAGGAACGATTGGCGGTAAGGGATGGAATTAGTTTTTATTTACTTTTGTTTTCAAATAATTAATTCATCACTTTTTTTCACTGTTTGTTATTCTTTTATTTTTCTTCTTGTTTGTTTATTATACACTTTCAGGTAGTTGTACGCGTACGACCTTCATTTGAGAATACCGAACGTTGTGTTGACGTAATTTCGGCAAATTCTCTGCTATTCGATGATGGTGGTAGAGGACGAGCAAGAAAATATTCTTATGATCATGTATTTAAAGAAAGTGATAGCCAGGTATTTATCAATACGTATTCCGTACGTACGTACGTACGTAAGTTATTATGGTCTTCTATATATTATTGTTGTTATTATTATTAGTTCATTTAGCCAGAGAAATAAATTCAAAAACTAAAGTCGCACAGCACTAGCGTATCTAAGGCTATAGGCTTTATTGACCGCTCCGCCAACGCACTTGAGATCTGAACCTACGAGTATTGAATTGTTACTCGAGGTCTTTAGTCTATTCAGCCACTTAGACGGGTAGTCCTTCAGCGCTTCAAACAATGCAGATTGGCCTGCTTTACTGAAAAATATATAAGAAAGTTTTTCATTTTAGGGAAAATCCCTAATAGGCCCCTTTCAAGACAAATTTTCAAAGTCAAGCTTATTTTACCGCTCAAAAGCAAGTTGATTAGTATGAAGAATGCAATGAAAAGGACAACATATTTCCTACTCATGCTTATGCCAGGCCACTTTCGTTCAATTCTAGAAGTTCCGCGTGGGTTAATTTGACCTTTACAACTTTTCAGCTTTAAAGAAATTGTTAAAAAATACATAGAACTCTAAAGCTATTTCATGACTTTTGCTTGTACGAAGAGACCTTCAAATACCTGTAATCCTATATTCTATAATCGGCTTTCCCCTATGTGGTCTAATTTTCGATTTACCAGTGCCATATACCTATTTCCATCAAAATGGGTCAACTTGATCCAAACCTTTTGTGAAATCGTCAAACAAATTGAAATTTGTTATAAACATTGCCCGACGAACCAAATACCAAGCGTCCACGTGAGAGAAAATAACATTAAAACTATTATCTAATAAATCATAATTCTCTTGCCAAGAACTAGCGCCCCACACTTGCACGGCAAAATGAATGGAGACACTTCGTGTTGGTTAAACCGCTAGATCATACCGCGACAACTTTCGGATCGATATTATTGTTGGCGATTTTAAGGCTAAAATCAGAAATCGAGACATTACTGAAAGCAATTGCATAAGCAATAAGGGATATTTATACCGGGCCATGGTATTTACCATAAAATCGCACCATTCTCTTAGATCGGTATCGTTAAAGTATTGAGACCAACATTCCAAACTTAACTTCGTCACCGCCTAAATGGAAATAATCGGCGGGCCCCGTAGCGTTAAGTAATTCTTCATAGAGCTTCTGCAGTATCAGATAAGTGTTATTGCTCTTAGGGTGTAATTGCCCGCCTAGCGGTTCACCGCAATAAAAACTTCATTGATTGATACAGAGACTCGGCAATCAATAGGCGAACTCATGATCAAAGCGATGATTTGTAAAAGAAGTTGTGAAGAAGAAGAAAACAATGTGATCATAAAAAATACACATAAAAGGGCCGCTTTCCTACCTCTTTCTGTTTACTCATATTTCGCCCGCCGTCACCATATTACATGAACAAGAGACATCCCTTGAATGATTTGTCATACAATAGAAAAAAAAAAGAAAAATTCGTGCAAAACACTGCTATGAGTGCACTCGGAACGAACTTTTATGCAAATTGACTTCCGACATACAAACTATATATAAAAAAATTTATTTAGAATGCGATCAAACAAATGTCAATCGAATTGAAAAAAAAAAAAAACCTAATAAACACTAAAACATTAAAATATGTATATACAGGAATTGGTTTATAGAACAACTACAGCTCCTTTGGTCAAGGATGTTCTCAAAGGTTATAATGCTGCAGTTTTTGCATACGGAGCCACTGGATCTGGCAAAACGCACACCATGTTAGGACCTTATCGTAAAAGGGACAACTTCATTGCGAAAAATAATGCAGATAGAGCTGAAGGTAATGTCTACGAAACAGATGCAAATGGAAATGAAAATGGATTGATGGTAAGAGCTATTGAAGAAATATTCCAGCATATCGAAATGGCTGAAGAGCCAAACATGTGTAAGGTAAGCTTAACAAATTTAATTACCTACGAATTAATTGTAAATAATTCATGAAATCTTTTTTTTTTTAGGTCTCAATCTCTTATTTGGAAATATATAATGAATTAATTAGGGACCTTTTAAATCCGGGCGGACCTTTAGAATTGAGAGAAGATAATCGAGGTCAACGAATTACAGTCGCTGGTTTATCGGAAATACCCGCTGCAAGTCGTCAAGATGTCGTGTCGCTGCTAATAAAAGGTAATAAGGCTCGCACTATGGAACCGACCGCAGCCAATCAGACTTCGTCTAGAAGTCATGCATTGCTCGGTATTACTGTTCAAACTAAGTCACCGTTGGGCGTTAAGCAGGGTAAATTATTTCTAACGGACTTGGCCGGTTCAGAGCGAGCAAAAAAGACTAAAAATCGTGGAAAACGGTTGCAAGAAGGTGCCCACATCAATCGTTCTCTCTTGGCTTTGGGTAATTGCATTAACGCCTTGTCGGGCGGTGCACGTTACGTGAACTATCGTGATTCGAAATTGACGCGGCTCTTAAAGGAGGCACTTAGCGGTAAATGTAAAACCGTAATGATTGCACATGTTGCACCGGAAAGCAAGCATCGCGATGAAACTAAAAACACTTTAGTCTACGCTGATAGGGCGAATAGTATTACGACAAGGCTTCAGAATTCCGTCTATATCGATGAAGTAGAAAGTTTCCCCACTAAGCATTATCAACATTTAGTGTCAGAATTAAGAGAAGAAGTAACGCGATTACGGAATAAAATGTTAACAGATCGTCCTCGTAGCGGAGCAGAAGCTAAGGCCGTTGTAGCCAGTAGCAACGCGCACAAAGAAGATGAGAAACGCACATCGGAATTAAGATATCTGCGTGAACAAATAGTGTTGACTTTTAAGCAGCAGATGAAATTAAGACGAAAATTATTGGAAGCAGAAAGTCATTTATTAGGTTTGGAATTGGATGGGGAAAGGCAACATATGATAATATCTCATTGGCAAGGGCGCTTGGGTAAACTTTACGATTCTCCTAATGATGAAGGTAAGTTTTTCGTAAGTCATGAAATCAGTTGAATATTTTTTTTCTATTAACGATTCGTGCATTCGTACGCTTAGATATCGAATCTGAGGGTGCTAGTGCTTTAAAAAATGCCTGGGGTGAACTTGCAGCCATTGAAAAGGAAACGCGGAGATATAAAGAGGTGCGTGAGCGTACAGAGGATGAGTTAGAAATGTGTCGACAAAAAGGAGTGCAGTTGGAGGATGTAAGTGGATCTACATTGAATCAATTGCTTTACGGTTTTGCAACCACTTCTTGTTCAATAATAACGGCAGGAATTACCTGAACGCATAAGTAGTGATGAAGAACGTGAACTTTTGGCTTTATTATGTCGGGTACATGAACTAGAAGCCGATAAAGTATCATTACAAGCTGAACGTTTAGCTAGACAAGCTGAACTACGAAGAAGAGATCTGCAACTCTTACGAGCTGAACGTCAACGACGGCTTTGTGAAGGTTTGAATATCCTTGACATCGATGACTTATCCATATAGTGCAGTAGTAAACAATTTTATTAACAGATATTATCAGTTCTCAAAGGCGCTTAATTGAAGAGGGCAATGTCGACTTGCCCGATGAATTACGCGAATTATATGGTTTATATCAACAAGAAATACATGCCAGCACTGTAACAGCCACAGTATCTTACGAAAGAAAACTACCACCTATTTATACGGCCGGGTAAGTAGGAAACGTTCGTTTCTTCTTCTGTTCAAATTGCTTCGAATTGCTTTAAATTGAAAATGTTCGGGTTGTTTTCTCTTGTAGCTCCGATTCTCCTTGTTCTAGTTCAGGTTCAGATTGGTCACCTTCGTCACCATTGCCGCCCATAGATGGACAAATGGCTAATCATGGAAAATTCATCGACAATCCAGATCGTCATATGGGACCAGCAATTGTATACTCACGCTTACCAAAAATTCCTCCCTCAACCGCAATTGTCTCATCGAGAAGACCCATGCGTATGCCAGAACATAGCTATACTTAAATGTAACGTTGCTCAAGCTCCTTCTTTAGATAGAAATTCAAATATATATATATATATATTGCACATTAGCTCAGGGATTTAAGAATGATTGTTTTTGGCACATGTTCGTGATGATACCATGAAGCATATCTGCATAACGAAAATAAAAAAGAAAATGCTCAAGAATAACTTTTTCAGTTTTTAACTGGCTATCAAGATACTATTGGGAAAAGCTTTGATAAATTCAGACAGAAATGTTGATTATAAAAAGTTGTTTTAAAAATATTATCGACAGAAGTAACTATCAAATGATGTGAATAGTAGACTTTTAATATATAAGCGTATTTGAGATTCAATCTCGACTTATCTTGACATAACTACTACTATGGAGATAGCAGCATATAACCACGCGAGCATTCTTTAATATAAGTAAAGTAAAAAGATGACATAAGAAATTTGTATGCTACAGAAAAATTTTAAAATATCTTGGTAATTAGGGGCGTGTTAATTCGATAAGTTTTAAGAATATTAGTAAAACGAATATAGTTTCGAATCTTTTGCTTATTACAAATATGTTTCAATCATACCCATAACAGCAATTAAGTTTTAGGTTCTTGGTGACCTTTTTGGTTACGAGTAATTTTTAGATGCCTATTGTAGACGAATCCGACCGGATTAAGTTCCAAACTCTGTAATCATCGGTGAAGTGAATATATTTACGGAAGCGAACAATTGTGGCAAACTCGATTCAGTATCTTACATTGTTAAAGATTTCCGAGGGGTCCTTCTAGGCAATAAAAATGAACCGATACAACTAACATTGAGTGACGGATTTAAAAATACGATTCGATGGATACAGTTTGAATAGATGTGTATGCAACACACGCTGCTAAAAAATTTTCAATTAAACGTTTTGTATTAAACCGGAAATTTATTAAGGTTTTGACCCTCCTCAATATAAAATAGCAGTTTTCCATTTATTCCCATTGATTTATTCAGCGTACGCTGACATGGAATGCTCAGAATTCTTCTTCTTCCAAATTCATTACTTTTGTTGTTTATTTGATGAAATCTGCCACCAAAGCCCACCAAACACGTTCAGACGCTTATGGCATTATGCTGCTCCATTGTACCCCAATTGTCGGTTTTGGGTTCAACGGCGCGAATTGACCGAAAATGTAATTTTTTAGATGGCGAATGGGAAGTTCTGCCACACCGAGCGTGGCGCTTCCTGATTACCACATGCCCAGATCGATGTAGGATGACTTGGCTGGCACACGGGTCCACAAAGTTGAAGAAGTGCGAAAATGGGTTAATAAATGGATCACTGTCAAACCAATGTAAGTTCTTCCGACATGATGTCGCCATGTTGCCAAAAATATTGTAAAATGTTGTATAAAAAGATGGAAACTATATTGATTAATGAAAACTGTTTCAATTTTGCACAATAAAAACCTTTTCCAAGTGAAAATATAATCAATCAATATATCATTTTTGCAAACACCTTTTATTCAAAAATGAATGACTCCGCTAAAATTCGCGTTAACTAGTTCCGCCTTAAAGTAGGTAATAACTTCTCACAATGATTTTAGATAGGCATGGCCTACCTCGAATAGAATGAATTAATGGGAGATTTTAATCTACTCAAAGAGCCAACAATCACTTCTCGAAAAGCGGCTTACTCAATTGCCATATGACGAGTGCTCAAATTGTCTTGATATATCCAACCTGCTTTTTACAGGCTTGAACATGTTGAGGATAGAAGTGATCAATATAATTTCAAACAAGGAAAGTTGTTATTAAAACTTGAGAAAATAAAATCTTTTGACCCCTGTAACCACAAGGATTTCGCATTCAACCTATATCTGAATAGAACAAGTTTTCTGTTCACGTTGAAAACAAACAGCAAACTTCAATCCCGCTGAAGTGGTCACAAAACATGAACCCTTACCTATAACAAAACTCATGCCTCAAATCTAGAAAAGAACCACGTAAGGAAAACTTGTATAATTTAAATTGAAATGATAATTAGGAATCTCTAAAAATGTATATCTATGTGTACTGTAAATACATAAATAAATAAAATGTAAATATAAGTAAAACAAAATGTATGTTTGCGTTTATAATAAAAATCGCATGGTGTAATATGTCTTGTGATAAGAAAAAAAAATCCCGTTTAAAGATAGGTAGTCTAATTTATTCATAACCTTACGAAGACTAAAATTATTGGATTCTCAAGGATGAAATTTGGAAATAGGTAGAGAATAGATTAATCACTTAACTATGTATGAGGAATATACATGACACATGATACGTCCATTCGTCCTTGTCGAATTTTCCCACAAAATTTTATCGTTGTAAGTGTGTATGTGACATAATAACATATGTAAGCAAATATTTTGGTCAAGTAGTTTCATTTCAACCTAATTCAACATATTAAGAATGTGTTCGATGAGCATACGAGCCCATATATTTAACTGGCTAAATGAATTTAGCGACCCAATCTAGTATGTTATCAGCAGCCCCTCTTGAAGTCTTTGTCTGAACGCTACAAAGAAAAAATACAAAAATGGATTTTTCATCTTATAATTCTTACATACACATAATCTTTTCATTGCATACATATTAAATATTAATAAGAAACACAAGTTCGCAATTTTTTATAATTCATTGTATTTTGTATTATTGATGCATCGTAATAAACGTATATAATTATTTTTTATTAACTATTTCATATTATTTTTAACGTATAATAAAAGAAAAGATTTCTTTATAAAAAAAATGTATAAAAGATGTAATGCATATATATGCATTTACTTATATAAGTATATAACTGTATAAAGTGGCAAAAATTAAAGATAAATATATTTAAACTAAATAATAATAAGAAAATATTTAAAATTCGTGAAGCGTGAAAGACGAAAAGAATTTGCGATAATCTAACCGCTGAGTAACCTATTGGAAAAATACCAATTATTTCATTATTCTAACCTATAATTTCTAAAACAAGTGTTCATCTTTTCCAAATGCAGTGGTTAATAATGCATTCATTCCTTACTAAATGCTATAAAACAAAAAATGTTTAAAGCAACCGAAAGCAACATCTGGTGAAAACTTTTTCACTTAAATGTCTTTTGAAACTCCCTTCGATCTACGATGATTGATTGTTATAAAAAAGAAAAGGTTTCGAAAAAGTTTTAAGTTCAAAAAATTATAACGTGAATCAAGTTAACAGTCAAATTAGACTACAAGACTAGGTCAATAAAAGGATTTTAATAACAGAAAAGTAATTTCGTTAAGCAGCCATAACATCACTTCACTTCAACTCGAAAACTTCTCCCTGTAAAGGATATATGAATCCCTTACTTGCCAAATCGATGAAACCCATAAAACCGAAAGTAAATATAGTTAATATTTTCTTTTTTTACCTATGCTTTCGTAGTGATAAATAATGTTTTTCATATGTCTTTAATTTTTAATTGCTTTGTTAAAGTCTTTTAACAGAATTTTTATATCGATTGACATTTCGAGTATGAATTGGCTTGTGCAATGAATTATTGGTCGATCGCTATTGTTAACGCAATTAGGATCTAATCAAGTTCCTTGCTATTGAAATTTATAAAAATTTAGGAAATAATTGGTTTGGCAAGTGAAGCATTCATATACGATAATATGCATTGCATGTCGTAACCCAAATTGAGCAAAATTTTTATTTTGCAATTTCCATCACAAAAATCTCGAAATTACTTCTTTTCCATATAAGGTCTTACATTTAATGATAACTGCTGCATACATTGGGGTCTGAATAATAGACCTATACAAAATCCCTATCTTTAATTTTTTTGCTAAATTGCTACCACGAACCAATTTTCACTATAAGATATTACCAACCAATTTTCACCATAAAATATTGAAAATTATACCTTTTTATCATGATTCAGTATACATAGAAAAGGAAGTCTTATCGACTCGAGTTGAAGGAACTTTTTTTGAAACCTTTTTTTCAAACTTGATCTGCAATGGAATGGGAGAAATGTTCAGCTGAGGCAAGATACGATTTTATTTTCTTTTTACAATTAATCTGTTCACTCTCTTCAAAGGAAAACGCAAACCGTAACACTGTCAAGGTATTCCCCTGGAAGGTGCACCTTTTTTTTTTTTTAAAGGCCAACCACTCGTGCGGTATCCCCTATAATACGTGTAAGACGATGATGGTTTTTGATTTTTTTTTTTTTTTGTTAAGAAGCGATTTGCTAATAAAAGCGTCTTCATTTCATTTTAATTTTGAAAAAAGAAAAGAGATTTTTTCGCAGCTGGAACTAAGCGTGACTCAAGACGCATGGCAATAATATTATTATGAAAATAGTGAACTTAGGCAAGGATTTTGTGTAAAAAACTGCTTTTGGCTTTACTTGAAGTTAAGATAACTTAAGCTTTCTCTCACGAGAGCTTTTAAAACATTAATAAAAAGTCATTCTTTTTTTTTCCAAATTATTCAATTGAGCAAAATTATTTTAATTTTTATAAACAAAAATAAAAATTTATATTTTATTTGTATTATGTCATTATTGGATACTCACACTTTCAATTCATGATTCATGTTATTACGTATTTCATTTAATGATTTCATTAGCTATGGGAGTTAATGGTATATAGGACTTTTCAGATGTTATATTATAGTGTATTTTCATTGTCGTAGCTATTCGTTTTGTTTTTTTTTTTGTCTTAGATATATATGTGGCCGTAGAAAAGTTCTTATAAAAAATTGTTTTTTTTTTTTGCATATTTTTCTAATAATTATTTTAAAAGAAAAACAACATGTAAGCATTTCATATACAATCTGATCAAATATTTTTTAGTATAGTTTATAATAATTACTTATTGTTTGTATTGTGAATGTTTGTTTTATTACTATTATATTTTTCGTGTCAAAACTTTGCATAAAACTTTCAATTTCCTTTTTTCATTTTGTTTTTCGTAATTAAATTTATTGTAAAAGAAAGGCGCATATTTCTGTTGTTTTCGCTAGTAAATATAATATAACATTACCAGTACTTTTAATTGGAAACGCAGGGTTCGACATAATTTCCAGGAAATAAACCGGTAACGCCATCCATAACACCCTCCCACCAGCCGTCATCGTTCTTCTTTAGCACATATAATACTGAGCTTTCCTGAAAACTGAGCTCATCATCTTTATCAGCATAGTAATCATAAATAGCCACAACTAAGATAGCGAGAACAACAAAAGAAAAACCGCATTTAATTTACGTATTAACTCCGCACACCGAACTTTGCAGGCAAAGTAATTTTTCCATGCAAAGTCAAAAAATTGATTCCCAGACTATTCACGTTTTAGAAAAAAGAAAAAAAAAAGCATGAGACAATCCCTCTAATTTACCTGATAGTCCCATGAAATAATTTCCTAACTAACTTTCAAGAACTCACAATCTGCCTCAGTTACCATTCTAAAGTTCAGAGCATAGATATTTACCAAATTCAAGTAAACTGGCAGTTAGCAAAAAGCCATGCAAGTTTTCTACACACCCAAGCCGGCTTTCGTAACGAGATTATTTATTATATACTAAATTAATTTTCCCTTCTCAGACCCTACAAAGAATATCTCGTCAACAATAGACTTCTTGTTTTAGTCACGACCGCTAGTTCGTTTTTCTTTTATAGTTGTTTAAAAATTGATGCCCTTACAAAATTTGAAATAGAAATTTGATAGAATCTTGATATCTTGAGACGTAGAGGCGCAATGTGGCCCAAAAGACCACAATTGATCTTGTTCCCCAAACTCTTTTTAAATAATTAAGAAGACAATTTGAGGCTTTAGTGCGAAAATAAGCTTAACATGGGATAAAAGCTGAGAAGCCCATAACATGTATTGTTTTGAAATTTCATCCTCAAGGCGCAAGCATGCCAAAGTTTTGATCGGCCCCCTTAATAAAATAATTTGAAGTGGAGGACATCACAAATATATAAAATTACACTATTTTAATTTATCATAATTGAATTTCCTTGTTCAACGATCTTATGGAATTTCTCTTCCAATATTGTTGGAAATTATTCCGTAGATATTCCCTATATCGTTGTCATCCTCGATCTTTTAAAAATAGCTGGAGAACACAATACCAATGAAGTTTACAACTTTACTAAAATGACGAGAGTAAGCAGCTTTTTGACTTTTTGTACCAAAAATAGCTGTTAACCTGATCAAAATTATTTTCTTTAGTTCAAGAATTTATTTGCTTGGCGTAAATAAATCACAATAATGACAATAAATATAAGCCAGTATAATTAAAAAAGCTATTTTACCGGCAAATAATGTCGAGACTTTTGTAGAACTACTTTAACAGATTTTTCTCACGGTTTCCATTTGTTTTTTAAAGAACGTAACCATGTAGAAACAGAATTAGGTTTACTTGCCGCACGAGTTGGATGGTTTTACTTGTTTAGAAAATTGGTTTTTTGCTTACCTTTTTCGATGTAATTTTTAGGTACCCAACCGGGTAAATTTTGATCGTCTGGCACAATAGGTGCTAATTGCCCTTGGCCAGTTGAAGTACGTGGTCGGCCAAAATCTTGGTGTTCTTCCTCTGGTGGCGGTGGTGGTGGCAAGGGTGGTGATTGTGATCCAGGTCTGGCAAAATTCAAACTGAAGTGATTCCTATAAAAAATTGAAAAATGAAGAAATTCGAAAATTTATTTCAAATAATTATTTAATTAAAATTCATTTTATATTAAAATATAAAAATTTAACTAAATATTCGATTCATCTAACATATTTACCTGTTACCATTTCTTCTTAAGAGGAAGACATAAAACACAAATGAAGATCGTTTAAAATAACACATTGTTTAATGGAAAACGTTCAATTCAATTTACCTATTAATGTTGCGTCCCAATGTATGCATTCCAATGTGACTCTGCTCAGTGAGTTCGTGCTGTGAAACCGTCAAAGGAGATGGTGGTGCTGTAATGTTGTATGCGGAATATACCGACCTTGATTAAATGAAAACAGTTTTCAATTCAAAAATT
Organism: Glossina morsitans morsitans; assembly: GCA_001077435.1. Classification (NCBI taxonomy): domain Eukaryota; kingdom Metazoa; phylum Arthropoda; class Insecta; order Diptera; family Glossinidae; genus Glossina; species Glossina morsitans. Next base: position 29,353 of record CCAG010023440.1, read on the forward strand.
TTCTACTAACGTGGCATGCTATTGCGATCATCATAAGTGGTTGGTGGCGGTGGTGGCAATGATTGCATCATACCGGCTGAGGGCAAATTAACATGGGTAGCAATTTGTTGGCTAGGTGGCATAGGCAGTGCACTATACCCAGCCCGTTCATTATTATTCATTAAGCTGCTAGTGGCAGCAGACATTATACCAGTGCTGCTAACACCAGTTGCTGTAGTACTGGAAGATGTCGAAGACATACGTTTTGGATGTCCGATAGGATAGTTGGGCGCATAGTGAGATGGTACCTGCGGTGGATTGACAACTGGAGGTGTACGATATTCTCGTGAACTTTTACCCAACGTGCCTGTATTGCTGACCGCTTTGCCTAAAGTGCCCGTATTACCACGCGACATCTGTGGTGGTGTAGGTGGCTTTGTAGTAGGCGGAGGGCCCACTACAGATGATTGAGCCAATGACTGCACCGAACCGTGACTCGAGCCGCGATGCTTTTGACGACCACTCTGCACTGTTGAATTTACACCATGGCCAATATCATCCAATATAGAATAATCAATAGGTTTACGCACGTATTTAATTGGCTTTTCAGGATTAATGGGAGCCACTATTTTGAATTGTCGTGTGCTTACTTTATTAGCTGTGAGCACACCAATTTCCCTAAAACCGAAGTAGCACTGAGGATATTTTTTAAACAACATTATAATAGAAAACTCCTTACCGGCGGGCAACTTTTTCTTTATGTATTTGTACAGTCTGAGCTATATGATTCATTTGCGATTCCATTTCACTTAGTTGTTGTGCCTGCAGTTCTAACAATTGCATATAACTATAAGCCAGTGTGTTGATTTGATAAGCTACACTGGCTAGCGATTGTGTCGTGTAATTCTTTGTAGCTTCCAGGGCGGCCTTCTTCTTCTCCTTGTCAGTGCGATAATACGTATCCTCACAATAATCGGCAACCCTTTCCAGATTCGTATAACTATCACGTAGACTTTGACGTCCATCGGGTATTTCGGTGCGTATCAATGTTGCTAATTCGTCCATTATGTTCTCACCCATGACCATGTGTCTAGATGGTTTTTAGAAATTACAAGGCTGACCTAAAACATACAAAAACATTTCTAATGAAACGAAATAAACAAAAATAAACAATTTCCTTTAAAGCGTAAGTAACGCTGATTTGTACGTTCTCTGGGGCGGTGACTAATATCAGAGCAGCAATTGCATATTTTTGCTTAAGCAATGCTTCATTAAATGCAATAAACATATATAGAACAACAACAAATGTAGGCTAAGTATGCAGCTAGCAGCTGCTCTTCTGCTAGCGTAGGGCAGCTCCCTTTTATGGTGTGACGAAAATATATAATTTTTTACGATTTCAAGTCTTACAGTATTTTTCAAAAAATCTTTGTGTCACTTTTTAAACACTTCAACTTGCCTTAACAATATTATACACTTTTTTACAAGATTTATCTAATATATATTGAAATTTGTGCAAAAACTTCAGGAATCTTAATTTTTCACATTTTCAACGTAGCCTCGCAGATGACATTTACATTTTAAGAGCAGAACTAGAGTTCCCAAAGCTGATTAACTTTTTAGTTATTTAATTTAGTAACTTGCAGGGATTAATCAATATGAGAAAAATTTTGAAAATGATTTGGAGCTCATAAGAAGATTAGACACATTGCCGATCTGAACTGATTAAGGGTTTTCATTATAATCGGCCAAAAACATCTATGGTTAAATATGTAATACCTCACCTAAAAAGCGGTTTTCTTTTTTTCTCTGCAATAAGTTATTCCACACAAAACGACTCTAGATTCCACAAAATACGACACCAGTTTACATAAAGCTTCCAGTTTCCATAAGTAATACGCGATTCCTATGAATTTTTTCTATTATGTCCGAATTCCTATGAATTGCCAAAACCCGCAAACACTGTTAAAGTAAAAAGAAGAAGAAAATTAAGAAAGTAAAAAAGCCAGTGTCAAATGCTATTCAAAAATATATTTGATAAATAAGTTTAGCTATCGCTGTGTACAAAAAGAGAATACGTGTTGTTTAAAATAACGTTGCCATAAGTTTATTTAGCGTTAATACTTAGTTAATAATTTAGGATTCTCTTATTTCGAATTAAAGCTCAGTATGCTTGAAAATTGATTTTTCAATTGATTCCTGTATCTTTTCCACTTTACGTGTCTGCTTCTTAATATTGTCTTCCATATCTTCGAAACGCTGGCTTTTATCTTGATGTTTTTCATTCTAAAAGGAACATTTTTCAAAATCTTTAATCAGCAAGAGAACATAATTTTGTCCTTATACCACACCTTATATTTTTCCTTTTGTAGAGCATGCTCGGCATGTAAATGACGCAATTTCAATAATCTAGCTTCGAAATGATGCAATTCGACTTTAATGGACGACAATTCATTGTCAGTGAAATTATTTGCTTGTGCAATCCTCCAAAGACCTTGTACTTTCGGCTCAATAAAGTCTTGATTATGGGGCCCTGTGGATATCAAGCGTTCTAGACGATCGTAATGATCCGCGATACCGCGATGGTGGTCGCGAACTTGGTTAATTTGGTTTTCATATTTTTTTAGGCTCATCTGGGGGGTTTCAATTTCGTTTTCATTGGGATCGTTCGAAATCATATTAAAAGCGTCAAATTCATCTTCATTTATAGCATCTGTGCAGGGAATACATTAATAAAGTCAATAATATACTACAGTCTGCACTTCGGGTAAAATCCAAGCGATATGTGTTCTTCAAATGAGTATTTTCTTCGCCTAATGGCCGTATATTAAACTTACTTTCATGTTTGTTATCGACTGTCGATCCTAAAGTTTCTAGAAGACTATAAAAGATGTTTATTTTATCTTGATGATGTTGGAATTCTTGTTTCAATGATTCTAATTCTTCCGGAGTAAACCCAGATATTTCGGCTTTCTCCCATAAGCGATTCAGTTTCTTGTCTTTGAATAAACTTTTATTCAAATAACGATCTTCTGGATCATGAAATTTCTGAAATTTGCGAGTGTTACAGTTATTTAAAGAGGAGGAGACCAATTTTCTTAACAGACCCGATATGGTTTAAGCTTCTCTTTATCCTCAGTTTCTTCAAAATGCTCTAATAAATCATAGGTGCTCATGATCCCGATCAATTTGCGTCGTAATTCATTTTCTTTGATGCCGTCTTTATCCCTATGCTGGGACGCTAATTGTTTCCACGCAATCTCTTCTTTGTCGTGAATTTTTAATTCCATATATAAAGATTTTAATTTAGGTTCGGTTAACCGCTGGAAAGAAAAACATTAGACTTTATTATCGTATATAATAAATAAAGCTCAGAATGTAGAGAAGGCCTTACATACTCATAAGCTATCTACCGATTATTTATTAGTTATATAAAAGTGAGAAACTAATGTATAGGAATCGCTGACAACTGTGTGTGTTCATACTCTCACATTACACCAATTTCCAAATTCATACTCTCACATTGCACCAATTTCCAATAGCGTATGCATTCAACTTCACATGGCACCAAAATTTGAGAGACTCTACGTTTGATTTTTACAAATTCTGCGAGGGAATGCTTATATGAGAAGAAATCATATGTACTTTTTCTCATACACATTCTGAGTGGTTTTTCTTCATTTTTACAGTCTCTAAATTTGATTTTTACAAATTTGAGAAGAAGTACGTTCAATTTTTGGCACTTGTTGCATCCCCAAATTCACTGTGACCTTTAACCTACATTAGCTATTAAATAATTTTGATTAACCTTACATTTTGCGCTTTAGTCCATACTAAGTTTAATTTGGCCATGCGAAAAGGCCTCTGTAAAGCTCTGAAGTCTGGATTGTAAGATTCCGCGAGGACATTAGCAAACTGTGGATCGTTGACTTCGCGTGAATATTTCTTACTTTTTTTATCACTATCGGCATAATGGAGGAAGAACAATGCACCCAGCAAGATCACAAACATATTTTGGTTAAGCATCATGCCCGTACGAAGCGCAAAACAAATAAAATTACGCGATCAGTTAAATTTTTAGCTAAATTTTTCAAGCAAAAAAAAAAACTAGGAATTGTACCGGTACAGTATTGCCAGAGGGAAATGTTTGCTTTAAACAAAACAACGACAAACTGCAAAAGGGCAAAAACTTGCAAATTCTTGGGAATGGATTTGTATTTATTTTATCTTTATTATCATTTGGGCAACACTTGACATAGCGCATAAATTTCCAAACAAGTTATCGCTTTTTATCACCCACCCACTTAGTATTTATCGAAAAGCCGTCGTTCTGTAAATTTTTTAGCCGGCTTTGCATTCTGATTTGTTAAGTTTAACTAATTTGAAAAATTTAAACATTTATTGAAAAAATAATAATAAAGTTTCTTAAGTGATATACAGTGCATGTAAATAGAAAACTTATACAATGGCTACGCTACCGCCACGCAAAAATCCAACACCAACTCGTATTTCCAAACAGCATTTAACACCGCTACAAACTTTATTACAAATGGGCTTCCAAAAACATAGGGCGTAAGTTATATTTTAACGATAATACTAAGTGAATTGAAAAAAGAAAATTGAGAATAATCGGAAGGAAATGCCAAGTTTCTTTGTTATTGATTTTTACGTATTCGTGGAGTCTTATTTGCCATTCATTAAAAATTGATAACAACAGTAGCAAAACAAAATTGACAATTTTTCTTTTATTCTTCTGAGCGTTTGTTTTCATTTAAATTCTAAATGGAAAACTGGTCATTAAATTTCTGAAATATATTATTTTTAATCTACATTTGGCACATCTTCGCAAACGATATGTTTACATTCTATATACGACATATTTGTATATTGGAATAGATATTACAGCTTTTGCTCCAATTTCATGCCACGCAAACAGCAAAGGCACTTAATAAACACTCGATCCAAACTCCCTTAAACACTCTAATAACAAGCTTATATTGAAGCAACCAAGCTGATTATGCAATTTGCGCTTGTCTTCTTTTTTTTTTTATAAAGCATTACAATATACTTTTATTTCCAACAAACTTTGAGCCAAGTTTTTTTAACTTTGTGGAACTAAGTTACAAATCCGAATTGCTCTGTTTTAATAAGACAGGCCTCCATAGGATATTTATCCAGCTTACAGTAACAGCAATACAGCAATGTAGTAACAAATGGCTTTAAGTCGGGACGGCTAAACATTCAAATGAAAGCAACTATTGTTAAGTCCTGTATCTAAAAAGTATTTTAAAAGCAAACCAATCATTCCATGGATTTCTGTATATCAATGCAACCAACCTGATCTGTCTCACGGTCATCGACCCACAACGTCATACCTTGGTAAAGTTCCTTATTCGCATTTTGCTATCATATGTCGCGAATTTTCTGTTAAACCATTTTTTTGCATATCCTTGGCGTATGCGGCTTATTCTTGGTGTAAGAGGTTGATTCTTGGAATAAGAGGTTTTTTTTGTTTTTTTCAGTATTGTCATTGTCTGTTGAAAAACTTCCAAAAGTCTATTAAAGTAGAGAAATTTACAAAAAGAAGAAGAATAGTAAACAAGAAAAGAAAGCATCGACATAAATTTGAAACCGATATATTTCTCTGTAAAAATCAATCTTGATAGAAATTTTTGAGAAAAATTAGCTCAAGTTGCATAAAGTTATTGTATTTCACTATTTGAATTTAATTTAAGCGAAGAACAAAATTGTTCATCTGTTAGCAATCTTCTGTTAAAACTTCCGGATTTTCTTTAAAATTAGGTATTTTCTGTTAAAAGTCAGGGTTTTCTGTTAAAATTAGAACCAAATTTATATGACAACACCATTTACTCCTGCCTTTCTTTCCTTACCGTAAATTTCTTGCGCAAAGATGGTGGTAAAAGACTTTTACAAAGATCTGTTTGATAAGAGATCGTCTGAAAACTTTTATAAGAAATAATAATAAAAACTTAATTATATAAATGATTTTGTAATGTAAAGTTAATGAAATCCAAATGATTGGCCGAGTAGGCAAGAGTCTCGACTAGAAATTCAATGGTTGTGGGTTCAAATCTCAAGTGCGGTAGAGTTTTTAATAATAATCATAATAATAATAATAATAATAATAATATTAATAAAAATAAAGCCGAAAGCCTTAGATGCTAGTGCTTTAAGACTTTAATCTTAGAATTTATTCTCTGGCTAAATTTATATAATAATAATAATATTAATAAAATTAATGAAAATGCGTGTGTAAAAATTCTTTGCACGGAAATAAGTGCGTTATTAAGTACATAAATTGGAGTACGTTGGCGTTATAAAATATGCTCTTCGCTCTTTCTTTACTTCTTTTCTGATATCATGTCCGTACTGTATACATGTAGCAGTTAGAATGTAAGCTAAACTCATTTACAATTTTTTTTTACCCAGAAAATGTGCTATATACCCTTGCCCCTGCGATCGACCCAGCACCGTTCCCCTAAAAAAGATTTATCAAAAGGAAAAGAAATAAGTTTTCATTACCTGAATGTACCATGTATAAATTTATGTCGTACCAGTTGCTACGTATAATGGCTACTAATAGGATTTCGTTATCATCTGCTTATATATTGAGTATTCCAAAGATCATAAATGAATGTTTTAAAATTTTAGTATTTTATTTAAATTTTATAGCAACTTTGTTCTTCAAATAGTAACTTTCTCTAACGCTCATAGAAGCCAATAATAGTGCCCAATCCCTATTTAAAAAGACGCACTAGCATGCAATCGAAATATTCCAGCTCTTGTAATCTGAACATATTAAATTGCAACATGTAATCTTTTGAAGAATCTGCCTCCGAGTAAATTACCAACTCTTTCAGTATCTCTTCGAGTAAGTAGGGATTGACAGGAATTGAGATATTATGCATATCTGGCAGTGTTTCGGGCCATACAGCTTTTGGGGGTTCAGTTTGTGCAATGTAGTATGATGTCAAACGTGGATGCTGACGTTGACATTGATCAGTGTATTGATTGCCATAGTACGTTCCATGAACTTTTGAAACGACCCGTCCCCAACCTACCGGCAAACCCTCCGGTTCCAAGGGATGTGACCAATGAGTGGTATGATCATAATGCTTGCGACCGTGTAGGGTGTAATGTGGGGAATTCATATTCTAGTGATTGTTGAGAAGGCACTTTACGCAACTGACCACTTAATGCTACGGCGTTATTAGTGTTCACATTGCCATTGTTATTGTTGGCATGGTGATTACACACTACTGAAGCATACTTGATAATATTGTGACTATCCTATGTCAAAAAAGTGTTACAATTACTTTTTTAACAAAGCAATACACATCTGCAACTACATACAATTAAGAAAATTGTTACTTTTTATTTTAGAGAAAAAGCTTTAGCCTCTACGGGAAATCGTGGTGTACAAATAGCCTCCGATTGGTTATTAGCTCATGTCAATGATAATACTCTCGATGAATGCACACCACGAGAATATATATTGTATGCTTGTCCAACTGGACCGTTCTTACAACAGCTTGAAGAATTTTGGATAAAATCTCGTATGATGTGCGGCTGGAATGGCGCTCATAATTACGTACCACATATCACTTTAGTATCATTTTTTAAGGTAGCTTATCACTTCATTTATTTATTTTTTGGAATTTCGAAAATTTTTAATAAATATCTTTTATCTTTATTATAAGGCACCCGATGAGTGTTCCCTACAGTTATCTAAAGCTTTAAAACAAGTTGTCGATATGACAGGCGCTCTATTGGATCGTCCGATCAAATTGGAATTATACGTTAGCCAGAATTTTATGGGTTTCTTTGTCGCCGAAGATGATGCTAACTATTTGAAACGTTTAGCCTTGCAATACGTAAAAGAAGTGTCCAACTCAAGTACGTCTTTATTTCTATTGTGGTTATATGTTTCATTTGATTGTGCAGATATTTTCTAATGGACATATTATTACAACGAAAGACGATAATGGGTGCGTTTTGTTTTACTCTTCTTCTTTATTTCTTTTCGAATTTTTCTTCTCTCTTATATTGATATACATATACATTTGTTTTTCTTTTTTTGGTTTGGTTTTTATATGCATGACTACTAATGTTTTGTAAAAAAAAAAGTAATTAGCGATACTTATGAACAACTTGATGCCATAGTTGCTTGCTTCCCTTGGTGTGGAGCTGTTTCATCGGGTAATCGTTGTATACCGCGTAGCAGCCGCTGTAAGCTAAACCTATTATTAAACTCTTAATGAATCTTCTATTATTTACGCTTTAGATCATCGCAAATAGTTGAGTTTGTTATTTGCTTGAAAGCTGTTTGCTTAATACTTTTTGTAAAATTTGTACTAAACTTAAACGGTTTCTAATATTCTAGTATATCTCATATAACGAATACATCTCATAGATAATAGTATAGAATAGAAAACATATAAAAAGAGGAATCCCCAGTATATCATGGATTGCTTAAAGAAAATTGAAGTGCTGTCGGTCAAAATCTAGATCGGGCGTGACATAAATTGGTGTGGGACATAAAAAAAGCATGTAAAACCGCTATAGTGGTGCGCAGCCCAATTACAAAGTGTTCTACACCACTTTCGCTTATTGCATTTATTCATATAAAAATTCTTGAAAGTAAGGCTTTATATTCAATATGGTTGTAGAAGCTGTTCGATTCGAACCATATTCGTTCTTGCCGGCAGTAATAAATCATGAAAATATCTTACAAATTGCGAGCTATAGGTTGAACACAAAAAATAGGAATGGGAGACAGACGGACAGACAGATTTAGATCAATTCTTTTATCTTAAGTCTTTCTAAGGCTAGCATATATCCGCGCAAACTTGACATACCTTTATACCACAAGGGGCATAGGGTATAACAAGAAGGAAGCTATATTCGGTGTAACATACAACGTCAGGTGTAATTTTATATTTATACCCTACACCGCTTGTGGTACAAAGGTAGGTTAAGTTAATGCGCAGAAGGTTTTACTATACACGCACCTTTTCTTATACTGGTCGGTTCATAATCATAATGTGAGTTGATCTAAGCCTCCTTGTCCGTCCGTCCGACTGATGTCTTTTCATGTAAATTTGTGTTCAGGCTACAGGTCGCAACTTTAAGTGACCATTCTTCAAGCGATGGTTGTTCAACTTGTTATCAAACAATTTCATTGCATGAATGTTTGAAATTAAGTGCTTGCGGAGACCGTTTCCATAAGTTATGTCTTGCAAAAATTTGTTAAGACCAACAATACTTGTCCGGTTTGTGAAGGTGAATTGATTACGTCAAGTCTAGCCGATACTAATGTAAAGGAAGTTTTCATTTTAGATTTTTTAAAATCGAGTAGCGCTGCTTTTCTTAATTCTCCGATCGACCCAGGTGAAGAACAGACAAATTCAGTACGTAAAATGATACAAGAAATTGTCAGTAGTCAGCAAACTGCAACATTTAATATATTTAGCCAACAATTAAACTCTACGATAGTCTCAAACTTCAGTCAACAGTTCAAACATTTGACCCTCCATAGTAATGCTACGCCTTCGACAATGGCCCCGCCACTAGCACAGACTTCTCTAGATGAGTTATTAAACATTGGACCCAATATAGTTTCATCTCGATGTAACCATTCGAATATTCGTTCTGAAAAAGCAAGTTTAATCATGTCTAAATGGAAATTGAAGTTTATGGGAGGTAGTTCAGGTTTGTTGGTAGAGTCATTTATGACTGTAGCGTATCTAATACGTATAAGCTGAACTGTGTGAAGTGTAATAAAGCAAAAAACATGTTGGTGCGTGCACCGAGAAGTTCACGCAGAGAGATTCCGAACAATTAGATTACGATTATGCTGCATCGGATTTATTGAATGCCACACAATGGAGACCACAAAAAAATGCCCGGTTAACCCATTACACCTTTTTACAAACGAAATTCGAAAAAACAACAAGTCCCACAAGATTATTAGTAAATCTAAAGCACGCGCAACAAAGCGTATAAAAACCTTTTGCTGCAATGCCAAGGGTACACATGTTAAATTCCTTTCGTTCATATTCCAAAACTTATAAGATATTCGTCTGTTCGCTGAAGTAAAGTTATTCGATGAAAAGGTAAGCGGTCTCTTGGATTCAGGTGCTTCTATTACCTGTATAGGATGTGTTTTCCCCAAAGAATTGATTCTGCAAAACTCTATAAAAAAAGTTAAATCCTTTGTGAAAACTACTGACGGGGCAGCTCAGGCCATTAAAGGTTTCGTAAAGACGTTCATCTCTTTTAGAGGGATGGAAACGCACATTCAAGTATTCATTATTTCGTCACTGTCTCGTCCTTTGTTTTTAGGTTGCGATTTTTTGAAAGCATTCAACTTGTTACCTGATTGGTTTATTTTTGAATTGTCCGATTTTTCTCATACCGTAAAAGAAGACATCTTCCAAATTTGGATGAAGGTCACAAACTAGAATTAAATATGGTAATTGATAAATTTCCTTCTTATGAGAGAGATGGGCTAGGTAAAACCAATGTTTCTGGTAGTAATTCTGGGTTGACGTTCAATGTAGCAAAAAGTAAATTTTGTAGAAAGGAAACGGGGTATTTGGGTCACATAATTGGTAATGATGTCACACGGGCAGATCCAGATAAGATTTCTGCTATAAATGATTTCCTGCCCCAAAGTCGGTCAAGAAGACTCGACGGTATTTGGGTCTGACGGGTTGGTATTAATTGGTATGACGGTTGGTATTCATTAATAAATATGCAACTTTAGCGACTCCATCAATTGAATTATTGGAAAGTAATGAGCTAGCGAAGCTCAAAGACCATTTGAGGAGTTATCTCATCCAGGCACCGGTACTTTACAACCAAGATTTTTTTAGAAGAATTCTTCATTCACTGTGATGTAAGTAGAACTGGGGTATGTGGTGTCAGCACAAAGATATCGGAAGGAGATGAAATACCGATTGCTTTCATGTCAAAGAAATTAAATAAAGCTCAACGCAAGTATTCAGTAACTGAAGTGGAATACATTGCAGCTATTTTGTGCATTACGAGATTTAGACCTTACATAGAAGACCTAAATTTGCTGTAATTACGGACCACGCCTCCTAAAAATGGGTCGTATTTCAACAAGATGTCTCGTCAAGGTTAGCACGTTGTCCTTTAAAACTGGGACGAGGATTTAAGGTCAAAATACTACAACCCACTCAGAACCTCGCACCTGAGGCGTTATCACGCGTGCGTGAAGATAAGCCACCTTCTGAAGATACTACAAATTTTTTTGAATTAGATAGTAATGGCCTGGCTGATGATTTCGAAAATTTCCTAGACTTCAAATAACCGCATTTTCTTTCAAATGAATATTTGGCCCTTATTAATATTGTAAAGTATAATTCTTCGAAATTTCTGCATATTTAAGTCATTGGCGGGTTTGTTTATAGAAGAATGCAGCATGCAAATTTGGAACAACTAGATGATGATTTCTGCTGGAAATTGTAGGATTTATTACGCAAGCATTAGCTAGGTTTCACGATGATCAATGATCGTCGCATGCCGGCATCAATAAAGCTCTATATTAACCATTAATATGAGTTAATACTCATGTGAAATTTACAAGCGTACATATATACACCCATTCTCAGATCTCTCAAAAACCTATACCGTCCCAGCGTGTCTTTTCAAAAAAATATATTTAGACTTTTTAGAACCTTATTTACGGTTCCGCTCCTGACCATTATTCTAAGTTACCTTTTTTGAAAACTGTGAAGAAAATGGCTGCGGGGGTGGTTTGTAAATTCTCGGAAGAAAAAATCTTCCATGTATATTGTGTGCCTGAATGGGTACTGTCACATAACGATGTTCAGTTCTAGACAGTTCAAATCTAGACAGCTTGAGTTACTGTTAGATAAACATCATGTTAAACATTTGGCAACAACAATGTATTCTCCATAAACAAACGCTTCCAAAAGGGTGAAAAGGTCTATTGTTGCATCATATAAATAATAATTTGTATTTTTATTTGTTCACTAGCAAAATTTGACCTTCTCGCTAAGTGTTATTTGGCGATGAAAATTATCATCACCTTTACAAACTAATCCCGATAAGCTCTTTAGGTAACTTTCCGTACCTCCGATTGAAAGTATAAAACATCAATGAGATGCTTAAGAGGATTCGAATATTCAGAAAAGGCAAATGCTGCGTTCATGGGTGTGCTTCCCTTCGTAAAAAAGTCAATACGTCTTTATACGAAAGACGTCTTTCAGTTTAGGCAGTTGTTAAGTGATTTTTATGATGATATTTTTGAGAAGTTCATGAAAACAAAACTTTGGTCTCGAATAAAACGGTCTCCTTTTTTCACCCCGTTAGAAGCACTTTGAATCGCTCACAAATTAGTTTTTTTTTTTTTTTGACTTTCTCAAGAACCACTCTAACTGTGTAAAGTACAACCACTAATATCTAATGTAACATAATTTTGGGTTGCAACTCATTTCTGTGTCAACTTTTAGTACGTATGCGTACTTGTGTGTGTGTGTGTGTGTGTGTGTTTGACATTTAATTTTTTTTTCTCGTTATATCGGTCATACGCATGCAGAAGCTCTATATATTGTATATACACATACATAGTATTGCTTATATAGGCTTTTATTTTTTCTTAACAAAACGATTTAAGTGCAAGTGTGTTATACTTTGAAATTTGTATTCATTTCTAAACTTTCCTCTTATTTTTTGCTTTTTTTTCAACAAATATTTACTAAAAATAATTGAATATAAATAATATAAAAAAATATATTAAAAATCGTAAACAAACAAACAACAAAACAAAAAAAAACAAATAAATAAATAAATAAATAAATAAAAAACTTTAGCAATTTCATTGGAACCTCACGTGAAGTCACTGCACCTGACTTTAGCGTATCAATTTCCGCAGAATCAGTTTAATGCACTGAAATCGCTGGTGGAATCATTAGACGCTTCATGTGCCTCCAATTGGGAATTGCGTTTATATTCACGTGATCCCAGATTGGCCACAAAACAAGTACATATCGTTTCTTTTTACGAAAATCAAAAAAAAAAAAAGTATATTTTGCATAAAAAAAAAAAAATTGAAAAGGTTGCGATACTTTTTACTCTTATGTGTGTGCGTGTTATTATTTGTTCATTTAGGTACACAAGGTCGTCTATCCTCATAGTCCACATGAAATCGATGAACTTGAACTACGTATAGGTGACTACATATATTTGAATAGTGACGCCGTTGATAATTCATCAGACGGTTGGGCTGAAGGTATCTCTTGGTTAACTGGCAGTCACGGTCATTTACCAGTTAATTATACTGAGCGTACAGCTGAATCAGATGCTTGGACCCTGCATCGCGTAGTACAATTATCCAAATCAATAACGCCGTCGCTATCATCAGCCGAGGAAATAGATATTGTAGATGGCCATAGCATTTCAACAGAAGCGGAAGATCAACCTCATCGCGATTTTACGCATAGTAAGTTAATCAGCCATATATATTATATAGATTTTATATTAAACACTATTTTTTGTAACCGCCATTATAGGATGGGAAATGAAGTATGTGTATGCATTTTGTCAAAACGCTTGCAACACCGATAGGACAGATATTCTGTAAAGTACATATATGTATTCTTACATGTCAGTCTGTTCTGTGATGACTGTTTTTTCGATTGTGAGAAATTAGGATATCGGTTTTAAATCTGGTAAAAACGAGGCAAATTCTTGTAACCAAGTAAAAGAATAGCCAAAGGTAGTACATACGCTTACAGCACATACACAAGCTGAGAAAACTTCTGTTTTCAAAGGCAAAAAAATGTAGGGTTTTGCTCATAAAGCGATGAAAATTTCCACGTCGATGATCCTACAGTACTTGTAAAGAAATAAAAGGAATCACGTCCTTCCGATATCATAAAGTATCGAAACTTCATGCTTTCGCCTTTCTTTAAATTCCTTGGGTGGGGGGCTTGGGTGGTCGGTGGTGGGAATATAAATAAATAACAGATTCGACCAGAAACAAATATAATTTTTGTATTACTTTTAATTCTGGTTTTTTCAAAAATTTCCTTCTTAGTTGGTTTACATACCGAATTAATTGAAGGTACGTCCTTCAATGAGGATTCGGAACAAAGTGTTGAGAAATATTTACGGAAAACATTGAGACCGTGTTTGGATTTGTCATCAATTAATCAACACAATCAAAGCAATTTACAACAACAATCCACACCTTTAATAGAGATAACACCCAATAGTATGTCTACGCCGAATGCAAACGATATCAAAGTGGAACCAATGGCTGCCACTGCTCCAAAATCTGACGACACTTTAAGTCAGCATTCAGCCGATAATTCCGTTTCTATATCATCGAATCGTAATCGTCGTATTTATATTATGCGTCACGGTGAACGGGTAGATTTTACATTTGGCACCTGGATCCCATATTGCTTTGATGAATTCAATAATTACGTGCGCAAAGATTTAAATATGCCGAAAACATTGCCGAAAAGGTAAACAAACAATAAACGTGTAGAATTGCACACTTATTGTTACAGACGAATCTGGGATATATATTTTTTAAGCTTTAAAATGCTATTTATAACATCATTGTGTTCTCCATAAAAGAATGGGCGCCTAATCCTTCTGTCCACGGTAATTGAACAATCGTGTGATCCAGTGTTAGCACAAATAATTATATTTTTTATTCTACGTTTTCATTTAATAGTGGTTCAGAGAGCCACAATTTAACCCAGCAAGAGACCAAAAATGTTCATCTTCACTACTAAGCTAAGTACTATCTGATTACAGGAAGGAGTAAAATACCAACTCAATCAATTTTTTGATAATATATATATATTCAATGATATTTTACGCAATTTCGTATGACGCGGTGATTAACACCAGGTTTAAAAGGTTCTTTTTCTAAACAAACAATGAACGTCGGCCAAACAGACTAGATCAGTTCCACTCTTCACGCAGATATATGTATATCTGTGTATATTTATATACATATATATACGCTTTAGATATGCTTTATAATGTCTACGGTGCGTTGCGAATTTTCAGCAAAAGATACATTGATCCCTAAAGTGTCCCAGATTCACCCTAAAATAATTTTTTTAAAGATTTTAATTTTTGATAATAATTCTTAGACAATATATTCCGGAAGGTTGGCAAAATGATTCACCTCTTACAAATATTGGTTTGTATCAAGCCCGTTTAATAGGTGATGCTTTAGCAGAAGCTCGTGTACAAATTGATCATGTTTATTGTTCGCCAGCTTATCGTTGTATTCAAACATGTACAAGTGCTTTGGAAGGTAAGAGAAAACATTCATAGAATAATTTGTATATTTTGCAAAATTGTGTTTACTTTTTAACTAATTAATGATGGTATTATTAAAGGCCTTAAACTTATTGGTAAAACACATATAAAATTAGAGCCCGGTTTATTTGAATGGATGGCTTGGTATCCGGAAGGTGTACCCGATTGGTTAACCAAAGATGAATTAACTGAGGCTAACTTTACTATAGATCATGACTATCAGCCATTTATGACGATCAGCACATTGAACGAAGCGGTTAAAGAAACGACTGAAGACTTTTACACCCGTAATTATCAAGTTTTAAGGAAAATTATTGAAAACACAAGTAAAGATATAATGAACATGTTGAACAAAAATTTAAAAACTAAAACAAGTTTATAAACATTTCTGCAGTTGGGAATATCTTTATTGTGGCTCATGCAACGACTTTAGATACTTGCACTCGTCAGCTAATTGGGGAAGCGCCACGCAATACGAATGAATTAAGGCAGGTGATTCATAAAATTCCCTACTGCAGTCTGGCAAACGTTGAAGAGATTGATGGTCAATGGAAACTCGTAGAACCGGATTGTTTACCGGTAACGCATTCAAAAAATCCACGCTTCGAATGGAATGCTTTAACAGCCACATAGTGCAAGTGTTTCGAAGGTTTTCTAATCAACTTACCCTGTTAAAATAATTCAAGAATATGAATTAAATTTTAAAAATTAAAATGTATGTTAGTGCCCCGCCTACCACACACCGCCCTTCTCCTCTCCACTCCTCTCCTGCTTTCCTGCAGACACATTCATATTCAAAAATGTAGCATTCCTGAAATCGTTTTTGAAACGTAAATAGTTCTACTTATTATTTCTAAATATTATTAAAAAAATTAAAACAATTTTTTATTTGACATAGCTCCTAAAAAAGTTAATCACTAATTAAGTTATTTTGCATTTGCAATACATAATCAATTTCTCTTTATAACTGCCAATTAAACTAAACTAAAAATAGTCCTCTTTTCCAGGGTCAGTAAAATAAGTTTTGCGTTGCCAAAAGAAGAAATTTTCAGAATTTTCCTTCTCTCCAAACGCATTGTCGAATGCACGCAAAACAAAGAGTGACAGAGGGGGGAAACAAATTACGAGAATTACTTTGTCAGCCTCTTTTTAACTTTATAATAAACTTTATTTCACATGTAAAAGAAGATAATATTTTGACAAACTGTATAAAAATTGGTTTGTATGTTAATTGATTTGATTAACAACACTTTTGTTTCTTTTTATTGTTAAAATGTAACAAAGTTATTATTTTATTTTGTACGAGACGAATTTTTCGAGGACTTTTGTTTATCTAAAAAGCTTTTCAAAAGTAAATAGATATACATATATATATGTTTGTATCTGATCTCTTCATTCTCACAAATTCCAAAAGTTGTTGAAATCATTACGTTATAATTATTGCCATTTCTTGCGCTCTTACTCCCCCAAACATATCACGTAAAGCGAAAAGATCCAGAAAAGGTTCGAAATATTTTTTATTAGCAATTTTCTAACAATGTGTACAAATTTCCCTGTCCGCCCAAATCAAGCTCTGTTGTAATCTCTGTTGAACTAAAGTAACAATGGCCGCCGTTGGAAATTTTGTTTGCATTATGGTTGCCTTGATCAATTGATTGTTGATCAGTGAAAGATTCTAAGTTGACATAACTATATCCGTTTATCCGTCCAAGCATTGTTCGTAAGTAAGCTTTTTTCAAAGATTCGAAAAATACGTTACTAATTTCCACATATCAAGTTGGAAATTCATCCAAAATAGTTGCAAAATGAAACTGGTGACCAACGAAAGAACGACGAAAAAATTCGGTTAATTTCTTACTATACTACTTGTGATACAAGTTACATTAGGTCTGTGCAGAATGGATGCATAGAACACCCAGAAGGACTTAAAACAGACTTTTTATTGTTCATTCTCAAAATCACTTTTTGAATCGACCTAAGCTTGCCTATGTACCTAGCCGTATGATAATCTTATGCTTAACCTATAGGACGTAACTTTTGGGATATTGGCATGAAATTTGTTACACCGACGTGTTTTTTTGATCCAGGGGCAAAAGCTACAGAGAATGGTTTGGATCAGATCACATTTTCAACCATTTCCATATGAAGCCTCAATTTGAAAAGTCGCTATGCGAAAAATTGCGCTGACCGAAGTGATGTAGGGTATATAATGATGGATCCCGGTCCACTGTAACGTTTTTAATGGTTTTCAAATATTTTTTGCTCGGCCAGTCACGCTCTTATATACGTAGGCAGATGGTCAGGAAGAATTGTAAAGGTAGAAGGCGAAGGCGAACGGGAGTAGTTTTTATGTATATTCGACTTGAAAGTTTAAATGTCAGCAAGAAAGGGAAAGAAGATGGTTACAAATGAACCCAAATTTAACAAGAAACTCATATGAAGGTATAGAGTGTTTAAGATTTGTGTCAAGACAAAAGCATCTTTTTTATTGTCATTATTCGTCTCTTTTTCTTTTTCTTATTCTAAAGCAATTGAATACAGTTTGGACAAATAATTATTAAAAAGCAAAAAGCATCAAACGAAATTTTTTGCACTGTACTTTCTATATATACAATATCTATGAATTTTAAAATTATTAAAGATAATATGATTTATGCATGATGCCGATTGACATACTCAGACTATTATTATTGATTGCAACATAACATTGAAATGTACGATTATCACGAAAAACGATTATGATGAAAGTTTAAATAAAATCTGAAAATTTAATGAGATAATATTTGAAAAAAGTTTTTGTTTAAATAAGAAACCGAAATAATGAGTAACAGATTATCAACTTTGCCATCCGAACGGTGTTCTTCAAATTTTTGTTAGCCCTCTCCCATCATTTCAAAAATCTTAACTTAATAGATCGTTTCATGGTTCACATCCCCCTTCTTAAAGGTTTGTAACCTTTTTGGTTTTTTTCAGATCTGTCATCATATATAAATAAAATACTTACAAAAAAAGGGGGGTTTTCATCACGCATAGGTATGACTGCGCATTGATTTTTTTTTCATTTTTGATCTGCAAGTTATCTAGACTTCAACCAGTATACAATCAAAAACGTTGCATTTGTTAGACTCTAGAGTTAAAAGTAACAGTAACGATCTTCTTTTGCAGCTTCACTTTTGAATCATGAGGCAAAAATTTTATCGGTTATTAGAAACTGGCTAATATCGTTAAATGGATATTGTTTAATATTGGTAAATGGAAACTGTTTGATATTGGTAAATGGAAACTGTTTGATATTGGTAAGTGGAAATGGTTATTAGTGTGGTTAATATCTGCAAATCTGTAAAAAATTATTAAAATCTCATCGTGCAATCAGCTGCCAAGAATTTCATAATGTACGCAGTGTTGCATTGCAATTATTCATTCGAGCACTAAAGCAAAGGTAGTACAAATTTTACTGCATATTTCTACAATCATGAAAATTGATACGCAGAATTCACGACTGCCAGGATCAACCACAATTATATTATTTATATATATGTATTTATTTACAACGAAAAACGTTTCATTCGTTTGCGTTCTTCATTTTTCAATAATGTTAGTGTTTTTCATTAAGATGTATTATTTATTTCATATAAATATGTAACTTATTAAAATCAATAAATATAAGGACACCGCGCGATGTGTCGAAACTTAAAATATTTTATTGACGCATCGATAATGAACTTTGGATGGAAGACTAAATTTATATTCGAGTACAATTTTTCTTATTAAATTTGACCATATGAAAAAAGAAATTTAATTACCTCCGGTTCAAGTTAAAAGAAAACAAGTAAGAACATTATAGTCAGGCAAGGCTGACATTTAGCTACCCTACACCACGTTGTCAAACGCAATTCTTATTTTTATTATAGAACGTAAATATTATATCTTGTTTCTATATAAACGCATATTTTTCATGTGAGTATTTACGAGAACGCGTGCCAAAAACGCAATCTAATGTAGTACAAGTTTAATCCTTACAAAGCGCAGGATCCAAAAAATAGGCTGGGATGGTTCAAATTTGGTACAGTTAATTTTTTTGATGTTAAGTGACTATTATTAGTAATATTTATTACCTTTTTGTTGTATGACATTTAGTTTTCGTTATATGAGACGGGGGGGTCAAAATTGTTCCCAGCTAGTCCAAAGTATTCATACCAGTTGAGAAAGCCGAAATACTACTTAGCCACTTTCGCCGAGAAATTTTGAAAATTGCAAGTTTAAAGTCAAGTCAAAAAAGCGGACCGATCAACACACATCACTGTAACAAATTTCATTAAAATATTTCAAAAATCGCCACCGGTAGCTTGAAAACAAATTTACATGGACAGACATCAAATGGACAGATAAGCTTAGATCAATTCAGATTACGATTCTGAATCGATCGGTATTATAAAAGATGGGTCTCTCTGACGCCCTTCTTCGAGCTACTGGGAGACTTTATATTAAAAGTTGTCAAAATAATTGTTTGATCCGAACCTTTTTCAATAGTGTTCGTCCTTAGGCCAAAGCAGGCCGTTGCACAATATTTCACCAAAATATATGAAAAATTCTGATTTATAGGTTGAATACAAGAGAACAAGAAATCAGACGTACAGAAAGACAAGCTTAGACCGGTTCAGAAAGTTACTTTGAATCGATCGGTGTGATAGAAGATGGGTTTATCTTAATCTCTTCTGGGTGTTACATACGTTCGCACAAACTTAATACACCCTAGCACCGCAAGCCATATACACATAGAGCATGAACATGATTTTAAGATCTAAAAGCCGTTTAAATATAATGGATTCATTTTTATATTTCTTCATAAATGGATAGCGAAATGGAAAAAAGTTTTAGTTTCTTTTTTCTATAATCCTAGATATAGCTTACAGGAAGCTAGTTAGCCAGCTTGTCAACACTGTTGGCTGTTGACTGTGTGAAAAGGCAATCGAAGTTAAAGTTCAATTTATTATGTTCATTGATAATTCGTCATATCTCCGTTCTTCGCCATTAACTATTACCCGAATGTTATTTTCATTATTATTGGCTGTATTATTAAAAGTGAGATGCGGTATTCTTTTCCAGAACATACAATTTTTACTTTTTTGTTCTCCTTCTACTTCTTCTTGCAGTTTTTTAAAGGTATCAATTAATATTGCAATATCAAGATTCTCCGGAATAGAGCTCAATTCTATGCCATCGATGCTTAGTTTAATAGCAATTTCTTCGGGAGTCGTCGCGAACTGTATTTCATTGATTTGTAATACAATTTTGATAATATCTGGAAAATCGTCATCAGTCGTCATTTTTTATTATATATGATTTGAATGCTAATAATTTACGGAAGAATTCTTCTCTTCTTCTTCTCGTTTGCCACAAATCAAACATTATATTTGATGTAAGTTTATTACAATGAAGAATGAACTTTTTCTTAAAAATTGCATTTCTTCCGTTTATTTTGTGGATTATTGTTTTATCACTGATTATTACTTGAAAATTTTGTAATGTCTGCAAAAACTAATTATAAAATATTTTATTAATACTTACATATGAAGCTAGTGTAGAAAGAAATATCGTCCAATGGAGATGTAAAAATTGAATGAATTTGTGATAAATTTTATAGTAATATACGAACCGATCGCTATTGACGCAAGATTTGTGTGTTTTAATTTGATTTCCTTTCCAGATTAATTTAGCATTTCAACTATTGCAAAGCATCATACCATTGTAAGCAAGCTAATGCCCGATATTAAAAGAAGAAAAAAAAACCAAAACCGACTATTATTTCTTTCTTGTTTAGAGTTTGGAATGAATTCACATGAAACACGAATGTCATGTCAAGAATTGAAAACAATTTTGAGTGAGTTTTTGTGTCTTTCCATTTAACGAGTTCTTACGACTGCGTTGCCATTTAACAGAGTTCTTACGACTGCGTTGCCATTTAACAGAGTTTCTTACGATCGCTTTGCCACTTTTTCCACTTTAACAGATGATAAAGATTCTTTATTGAACATTTTACTTATTTATTAAAAGCAACCCTGTGCTCTGTCCATTCTCCGCAACATGAAACGCTAACGGCTTTAAGCGAAATTTTGCACATGCACGAGAAAGTTTGCTATATCAAAAAATTTGTTAAATAAAAGAAAATATATAAAAAAAAAATTGGTAAAAATTATCCAAAAAATAGCAAATTATTAAAAAAAAAAAAATTGTATTATAAAAGAATAATAAACTTACGTGTTCTGGTAAAAATTTACTCTTTGCTAAATAAAGTTAAGATTTTTAAGATTTTTATTCTTCACTTCAAGCTCATTATTGACTTGTTTGTAAGTGCATTTGATAATTTAATATATATTTAATTTTTTGCCAAGGAGACCTTTCGGAGCAATTTCAAGCAGTTTTATTTTCTTCTACGTCTCATATATTCTTTTACGTTTTTTAACTTTACTTTTTTTATAATGAATTTACTCAATAATTAATATGCCGCAAAAATTTAATAATTTCTTTTTTTTGTATATGATTTCACATTATGTCCTGTTTGGAAGAAACAAATTTCCCCTTTGAAAGTGGATGAATAATAATATTTTATTTATTATATCTACATATTTATCATGTCTACTTGCAGTCATTTTTCCGGCCAGGAGGATGTTTACAAAATATATTACACAGATGATTTGAAGTTTACTTATTGTACAAATCTAATAAATTAAATTTGTGAATGGCCTTCTAGAGATAATGCAAAAATCGGATTATTGAAAATATTTCCAAATTTTAACAAGAAGTATTCACATTCAATTTAGGAGCGATACCAAGGACCTGGGAGAGCATTCAAAAAAACATCGACGAGACAAACGAATTATTCTCTCAGCGCTAAATAAGACGCTTATTAGTATGGATCGTGAAAACCGTAAAGCCAATTTGAAAAAATTACAGTTACAGTGCACGAAAGCGCATCAAATAGGAGAATGCTCGAGTACAAACACAGCAGTGACAACAAGCATATTAAGCTATTTTACTACACCAGAAAAGCAAAAGCCTCCCGCAGTTAATGAAATATTCAAAGGTTCTCATCAGTCATTAAATGAAGATAACATCATTTTTTCAAGCAATCGTCCAAAGCGTGCGAAATTAGATAGAATTGTGGGCAGAGAATCCCAGAAAGCAAATAGCATACTTAAACAAAGCCCATTGAAGGCCAAAGTCGGTGCTAATGGAAACGATTTCGTAGAACCTTTGGAAAGAATTAGGAAGACCCCGGGCTCAATTAAATCAAAACGAACACATAGCGAACACATCGGCGATGTAACGGTTAAAAATTTTAATAATAATAAGTCTCCTATCGAAAGAAGCCAGTTGAAAACTGCAATCGATTTAAATGAAAAGCAGAATAATAAGACAAATGCGAGCGAGGAAGATGCGAGAACGTTATCAACTGATTCCATGCTTTTGAATACTGCCGACAGTGTTATTCAAAATTTAAACCCGACAATAAAAGATTTAAGTTTAGCGCTAGCAAAGGAGACCTCAAACATTGAGGCAATCATAAGTTCAAGACAAACAAGCAAGCATCCAAAATCTCCCGACTTGTTTGCTGATTCAGATGCTGATGTAGAAATAGAAGACAAATCAAAGGATATTGTATCGGACGCAGACTCGAACCAAGTGAATGATTTACTTCGGAAAGATAATAATGACACCTCTATGGAAAACGTTGACGAGACACAAGAAAAAACACGTGAAGACTTGGAAATTTTCAACGAATCATTCATTTTTGATTCCCAAGGGTTGGAAGTGAATGGAAAAATTTATACGGTACGCAAAGTCGAAAGCCCTAAACCAGACTTTTCTACGTTAACAGAGACTGAATTATTGAATCGTTTATATGGTTACGGTATAAAACCTTTAAAACGAAAACAAGCGGTAAAAATCTTAGAATATATTTACAATCAAATTCATCCTATAATAGACTATGAAGAAGAAAATATAATAGAAAATTTAATCGATATAAAACCAAAAAAAAAATATAAGTAAATAAATTAATACTTTTTGCGTTTGTTAAACATCTCAGATGGCCGTGAATCACTAATAATTGAATTAGTGTCCATGTTACAGATTTTATTTTTCATTTCTCTTTCAAAGTTCTCTCAAGGATATTTATTACTCCTTGCGCGGAAAGAGAACATTCAACTTTGATAAGTTACATAATGACAGTGTGTCTTGTTTTATTGCAATTGCGGAAAAGTAAAGATGTGTATCACCGAAAGGAGCAATTGCGTTTTCTCAACACCTGACGGTGCACACATTTTGCAAACACCTGTTGAATATTATAAAAAGTGAAGGGACAAAGAGAAGGGCGCAAATTCAATTTACTTATGTAAATCGATAAAGTTGGCTATTAAAATAAATAAAACTAATTTTCGTGGTTGTTGTTGTTAGTGTTTTTGTTTGCTTACTTATTTATTTTATTTTTTCTGTTTTATATTTCTTCCTTTTCTCTTTACATTACGATTTATTTTATTTATTTATTTTTTTTTTTAACTATTATTATGTATGTTCTTAGTTATTTCATTCTTTCATTGTTCGTCTAATTTTTATATTCATGCTATTGCGCTATTGAGGTTTTTATTTTTCTTAAGTGTTTGTTTTATTCGATTTTATTATTATTAGCTTTTATTTAAGACATTATTAGGTCGTTAATAAGGATGTTTTTTTTTGTTTTTGTTAGTCAATTTGATTATAGTTGAATTTTTTCTTTTGCTGTTATTATTGCAAAAATAAAGTTTATAATATTTCTTTGGCTTATTTGTCAATAAAAAAAAAAAAAAAAACACGCTAAACGGAAAAGGAAACATTTTTATAAAGGAAATAATGTGGAAATGTGTGTGGAAGAGATTTTAGGAATGAAATCGAAACATAAAATAGAAAAATTGTATATGTCGTGTGAGTTCCATGTTAAACACATACTTTATGTGCTGTGTGTGGCCGGTTTTAACATAGTTATGAACATAAATTCATTCAACATATGATTTCATCTTCCTTCTGACTTCTTTTATTTGCTTTTTAATTGCTGCTCTTAAATATAAAGGAAAAATTGCTTTTGTTGGATAACTGTATTATTGTTTTACTTGTCGGTTGTTGTGTTTGAAAAATTTTTCCATTTGCTTATTTATTTTCTTTTAATAAATGTGTTTTTACTTTTTTATATCCTTTTTCAATTTATTCTAAAAGTTTATTACGGTAAACAATGGCTGATTGTTGTTGTTGTTGTTGTTGTTGTTGTTGTTATAGTTATTTTAGATGTGTTCTTGTTATCCAATTTTCAGTTTTTCGTATTAGTTTTCAAAGCTATAATTTTTTTCTTTTCTCTTTTTTTTCGAGCTCTTACTCGTTTTTCAATATTTTAATAAACATTTATTTTTGCTTTTTTTACTTTTCGAGTAGTAGCTATTGTTGTTTAAATTTGCAAATTGTTCGGTGTCGTTTGTTTTCAGGTTTTCTTTTACATTTTTTTTTTTTTTTAATATTTGCTTAAAATTTTGCGCTTTGTTGTTGTTGTTATTTTTGCTAATTTAATACTAACTTGTTTAAAAAATATTAGAAATTTTTAAAGATTTAATTTAAATTTAGTTTTTTTATGTTTTCCTTTTCGTCGCTAACATAAATCGTTTTATCTCTGAGTAGATCTATTTTATGTATGCCGGGAAATCATTCTAGCTTTTTGTGGAATATAGACCAACAAATACCCTAAAAGAACCTAAAGCAGCCAATATTTAGCAAGCCTCCATCTCAATAAGAGATTTATATTTTTGTTTTTTCGTTTCAAATCCTAAGTGAAGGCAATTGAAAAGTTTTTGTTTTGTTTTTCCTTTCAACTAAGGAAAAAGAAAGGGAGATCGACTTATAAACTAGACTTTTGTTATATTTTTATCTTTTTCTCTTATAATTGTTAGTAAAACTTACAAACTATGCAACTTTCAAGATGCCTGCACTTAGGTAATGTGGAGGTAATAGATGGAGGCTAAGAGAAAAAAAAAGGCTACTTTTAGTCTTTAGTACACGGAAATAATGATTAAAGGCATACATTGAGCCCCTTATCTATTCAATAGGAAAGAAAACGATTTATGTCCAATTTTGGTTTTCCTGCCACTGTTCGAATGAATGTTTTTTTGTTTTTTATTTTTTATTTTTTCTTCGTTTTATCTCACACATTCAGGCATAATTGTGTCAAGTGTTTTCCGTGTTAGACATTTGAAACATTATATATACCATGAATTTGTGTGTTTTGTAATTGGAAAAACTGGAACAAGGGAGATAGAGGATGTATGTATAAAGGTTGTGTTTTTTAAGCGTTTCATGTTTTCAGTATATATTTAATTTGCTTAGCTTTTTTTTTTTTTGTCGAACAAAAGCCAGCCATATCATGTTGCGGCAAATTATTGCTTCTCTTCTTCTAAGTTTTCAACAGCAAATAAAATACAGTATTAATGAAAATTGCCAGCTATTGCACTATCCATTATTTCAAACCATTATCTTAGGCTGTAGGAATTTTCAATTTTCATACACACCAACGAGAATTCTCTTAAAATATGTAAATATGCATTGAATTTTTGTTTTCTTTTAAGTCTATACGCGAAAGTCCTTCTGTCCGTTTACTTAAATCTTTAATAGCGGTTAACCAAAGAGACTAAATCGTAAAATGAATGCTAAAATAACTAAGTAATTCCAGAGCAAAATATGTTAAGCGTTTTAGTATTAAATTACTCATACGTACTGTGTACAGGACAAGTATTAAAGTGTCATTAAAATTCTACTAAATTACTTAAAAGTTAAGGGAAAACGGTATTAAACTGTTTGCGCGGAACTATTTACAGGAAAGAATATGTCATATACAGTATTGCAATGAATGGGCGGAGGGGGGGGGGGGGGTAGGGAAAAATTTCAACTATGTAGTGCAAGATTAGGAAATCTATTATCTAAATTATTTAATACAAACGCGAGAAATTTTAAATTTAACAAGGAGTACAGAGGCAAAGGAAAACAACAGTTTTAGTTAAACGCAATAAAAATAATTATATTAACTATTAACTGGACATATTACTTGATAAGGAACTTGGTTTTTATTAAAAAGGCATTGCATTATAATTAAATAAATGCAAATATTTGCTATTGAATGTACTTTGAATCTCACTGTAAACATATATATATATAAAAAAAAAATGTTTGTATCATTTTCCTTTTCATACATTTTTTAATGCCATATTGAATGAGAAATTTAAGATTTTAATTAAAGCATTCTTTTGTAATATTTGTATTTTAAAGGAGCCGCAGAGGCAACCATAGGATTAATCTTGTATTCATGTACGGCAAGAGTAAATAGATGGTGGGCATTATAGATATTCGACCAGAGCCGAATATAGATCTTACTTGTAATTGATTTTTCCAATGAAAATCTCGTTCGCTTAATGCCTCCTCCATTTAAGGAATAGCTTAAGCTATGCAATAATTTTTAATCTAACAATTTTCATGCATTTACTGTATTCGTGTTTTTGTAAATTACAATTGATTTTGTTTTGTTTCGTTTTTTTTTTTATTATTTTTCTGTTTATTTTTTTATACATTTTTTTTTTAATAACATTTTTGAGTTTTTAATTTTTATTAGCTTTTTTTTTTTTTTTTTTTTTTTGTAATTTTACTCTTTTTGTGTTCTTATTATTGTTCTGTCCGGTTGTTTTTCTTTGCAAATTTTGAA
This sequence comes from Glossina morsitans morsitans, assembly GCA_001077435.1. Taxonomy (NCBI): domain Eukaryota; kingdom Metazoa; phylum Arthropoda; class Insecta; order Diptera; family Glossinidae; genus Glossina; species Glossina morsitans. Next base: position 56,459 of record CCAG010023440.1, read on the forward strand.
ATATATATATATATATATACATATATATATATATATATATGTGTATATATTTGTTGCCTGTACTTGCTTTTTTTTTTAAATATTTTGCAAATAGATATTTTATCACTTTTTTTTTTTAAAATCAAGGTACTTTAGTATAATTCAGTTTAGTTTTTAGCATTACTTTGTTTTTCAGTTCGGTTCCTATTTGGATTTGGTTTGAATTTTGCTGAAAAATGCAATTTTAGTAGCATTTAAAAGAAGTGAATTTTCATGAGAAATTCTTTACTTAAAACATTTTCATAGAATGATATTCTTTCTAGTCATGGGAAATTTTCATAAAAGCAATAAAATGAAGGAGTTTTTCACTTAATAATAGTAAGTGCGTTCCTTTATTCTTAAATATACGAAAACATTAATGTCTTTTTTGTTTTTATTTATATATATATATATATATATATTTTGTGTGAATACTTAAGAATATAGTTTACGTTTACGTTAAGGATGAACCATTAAAAATTAATTCAATTTTGTCATCGATCGTGTATTTCAAAGTAAAGCGAATTTTATTGACGTTCGCCACAAGTAACAAAAATCTTCCGTAAGAACGAAGAAGGTTTCAATCGTCAAATATTTGAATATAAACTAGTTTCAGTAAAATTAGCGGAAATTTAATCTAATCCTTTTTCAGGACAAAGGATTATATCAGCAAATTTCTTCTACAGATTATGTAAACGAGGCAAACTAAAATCTTCCAAAGACCTACACATCCAGGCATAAACATTATTAAAATTTTTTATAAAAGTTGGTTGATCTTTGATAAGAACATATATATATATCTTAAACTTTAGTCTATGGCGACCACACAATTACAAGTTTTGTACGCAGATGTGGTTAAACCAAAAAAATATTGTTTTGCAAGCCAGAGCAGCCTTAGTACGGCTTTATTAACTGACTGGGAACTTAGTTGAATGACTTTTGAAAGCTACGCCAGAGCTTTTCTTCAGCCAGAAACTACAGAAACTTTATAGCAAAGTAAGTTGGTGGAAAAATGGGACAAAGGTGGTCGCGATTGAAGATCAAACATAAATGATTGCATAGAGCTACCCTTCAAGGCCATTAAAAGTTTTTTTCAATTTTTAACTTTAAAAGACTTTTTGATTTCTGTGGAATTTATTAAAGATTATTCCCGATGCGTCAGATTGACGCACACACTTATAAATTTTATTGTTTACAAAGAAATCAACAGATGTTGGATAGCGTTCTTCGCACAATATAAACTGGATGATGGATCCTATAACGTGGGATATATGATGGGCAAGCTCGATTAACTACTAATTTTTTTATCGGTCTATATTAAAAGGCTGGCTACAAACTGTCTGTGCTAAAGCATTTACTACCTGTGATCTTCTATTTAGAATGTTGTTCAGACGGTGTTTTCAATAGCTTTGATTATATTTAAACCGTATTCATCATTCGATCGGATCAATCAATTTCGCGGTTTTAGTAATTTCTGAAAATACTACAGACCATGGATTTTTCGTTTAACGACGTAATAACATTAAAACTGACAAGGATTTAATGAAATATTTCCATTTAAATTAGTATCCTTTGAACTGCATCTTAAGACTACTATTTCATTAAATTTCGTGATGCGATCTGAATCTTCTCGAATAGAAATCCTCAATTAGTTTGATCACTAATTTACTAAATTCTAATAACGTTCATGGAGCTATGATAGACAGACATTCTTAATGCATCTTAAACTGTGAAATTTTTTGTGTATCATATAAAGAGTTTTTTCTTTGAAGTGTTGAACAAAATTCTAATCAAATATTGCTCCTTAAATTCGAACTTTGTA